>JAQIXJ010001017.1:0-24441 GCA_034700185.1 Phthiracarus laevigatus | reverse complement strand
TGTCATATTTGTTGGGACCCAAACTCTAAAGAAAGAAAATTTAATTATTGTTCGTTTTGTAGTGCATCAACAAAAATAATTTTCGGTTACAACTCGTTATCCGAATTTATTAGCTGGTTGTTTATTGTTTATGCAAAAGCTATGAATCTTCATAAATCGAACATAAAACTGTCAAAGGATATAAAAATAATACTTTTTGCACACAATGTAAAAGGTTACGACAGCCAATTTATACTTAGACCCTGTTTGGAAAGCCGATATTTATCTTCAGTTAATAAAAAAGGAACAAAGATTTTACTCATGAAAGTAAAAAACTTCAGATTTATTGATAGTTTAAGTTACCTACAAATGCCATTAAAAAAATTATCACAACGATTGGATTCATAGAACAGAAAGGAGATTTCCTACATGGTTTTAATGCCCCAGAAAATTATAATTATAATGGACGATGGCCAGACTTGTGCTATTACAATCTAGATAACTATGACAAAAAGGAAACTTTCGATTTCATGCAATGGTATCAAAAAAAAGAAATGAAAGTTTTTGAATTACTGTTCTGAATCATATGATTATATATAATCGATAATTCTTCAGATTGTTGATTAAAAAAATTCAGCAAAGGGTCTAAAAAGTCTCTGTCGGTGTAAACTGACATAAAACGGAACTCATCAGGCACTTTCGAACTTAATTCAAATTCTTCGGGGTGCAAATAAAACCTAATTAGGCTAAAAAATTTTCGATTACCAACGATATATAATAATAATTTAAAATTAAAAATTAAGTATTAATAAAGAATTAAAATTATTAAATTTAGTTAGGCTACCTTCTTGGATTGTTGATAGTAATAGTCAGATTTGCACTGATTGGATATCTTGTCGGGATGAACGGAGTAAAGAAGTTTTGTTTGATGAGATCTTCTAAGTCAGTGCAACTGTCGAGTAAGTTGAATGTTAATCCAAGAAAAGCCCAACAATGCCTTAAAATAGTTAGATGTTTTAATCATGCTCTTAATATCATTGATGTCTTGTTTGTCAATTTTTTTGCCTTTCTATAAATAAAACTTAAAATTATTAATTTAATTTAATCAATTGACTTTGTTTAGTGATTCCAAGAACTGTTCAATATTGTTCAATCTTTAGCATTATAAGTGATCTTAGTTCATAAAACTATTACGATGGAACTCATCATTAAATTAAAAATTATTTTATATAATATAAAAACTTATAGCATATTTAAACAATGTTAAAGGAACGAAAATTAACGTCTAAACTTATTAACAAGTTTAGTGCAAAATCAAGCGAAAACGAGCTTAACCGGGCAAATTTGGGAAAATTAAGACACATGTAATAAAATTACTATATTTAATAGAAATTTATTATTAATAAATTAAATTAAATTATTTATTTTAATGTAGGTTTTTTATTTTGAATTTTAACAAAATTTTTAAAGTTAAACTCAATTAATATTCATTTTGTTTTTACTTTTAAGAAAAATTGTCAGATCACTTGTAGTTTAATTTTACGTCAAACAAAAGTTAGACAACATTTCACATCTTTTACTTTTATTTTATGTAGCTGTTCATAATCACTATATCACGTTTTTGAAAGAATCTATTGTTTTTATTGAATTGGCTGGAGAAATAATCCATTAATAATAAAACCACATGAGTTTTCACTTATCCATTGTTTGATTCCAAATGGATGCATAAGATACTATAGCAAGAGCTATCAGAAATCAAAAGTCACACTAATCTACTCGATCTCTTGTCATTATTCTTGATGTTAGCAATATATTTTTGCTACTATTATAAGCTATACTAATAACTAAATTTAATATTTTTAATTAGCCCACAGTTTTTGAAATTCTTTATTTTTGTTAATTTTTGAATGTTTATAATTTTTAAAATTATCACTTTATTCACTTTAATTTATAGTTAATAGGCTATAATTAATAATTTAACTTAATACTTTTAATTTGCCTGGATTATTTGAAATTCGATATAATTGTATTTATTTATATTTAGCGATTATGTATGTTTTGGTAAGAAATATAATTTTAAAAACTCTATTTCAAAAAATATTACTGACTGATTTGCTACATATAAAATCTATACTGATGAAATGTTATGGTATTTGATTATGTAGAAAACATTTTGCTTTCCAGGCATTATTTTATCATTTATTGTTCACTGATTAAATTATGGACCTATAAAATGTAGAGTTAAAAGCAATAAAATCAAGCAACTATTTCACAAACTAAAATATTTAATAAAAAAAGTAGAATAAAACTGAGCGCATCACTAATGTTCATTCTTGTTTTGTTTAAAAAAATTAAAATACAATTTTAAGTGATTAAAAAATCTAAGACTATTGGCTAAATTAGTTAGTTTTAGTTAGCCAAGTTTTTCACAATTAAAATACATTTTTATGAGTATATTATATATATTAATTCAATTACAGTTTATAAGTTTATAATAGAGAAATCACATGAATGATGCCTCTATTACGTTAGAATAATTTTGTTTTGGCTTGTATATAAACAAAAACACTTCATTACTATACATGTTTAAGTTCTGAATTGCGACTGATATTAAATAAGAATTAAAAGTATTATTTTGAAACTTTATAATATTTTTATTCTTTTGTATTATGTTTGATCAAAAAAATTCACAATTTTTAAGCAAAGATGAACAAAAATAATTGTGTTGATTTAATAATAGTTTAAATAGATTTTTTAATATTAGATTTTTCAAACATTCAAATAAATTAATAAAATATATCAAAGTGAGCTTTATAAACATTCATTGTAATTTTTTTAATAAATTGCAGATTAAGTTTAGAGTTTATGCGGAATAAATAAATTACTTTTACTTTACCTTTTTTTGTATATTTTTTTATAAACTTTAAAATTTTTTAAAAAAAGTATCAGTTTTCTTTTTTTCAACCTCTAGCTTAACCTTTTTTGAATTTATTAAACTGATTTAATGATAAATCAATTAAAAAAATCAATTAAGTTTTTATACTCTTCACAGAACACTTTTAAACGTTCTTCTTATTTGATACTTGAATTTTGGATAAGTTAATAAAACAATATTAAGAAAAGTATATCGAGTTGTTAATTCATTTATTATGTGATTTTAACTAATTCATTCTAAAAAAGGTAAGTAATTTTCTCAGAGAGCTGAATTTATTAACAAATAAATAAAAAAGTTTAATTTAACGATATTATTTTAAGTTGTTTGTTTGATTTAGGCTCGGGCTAGTACTTTGTCTAAATATCAATCCGAAATCGGGCCGAGTTATAAAACTTTATAGCTATAAAATTTTAAAGTTTTAAATTATTAAATTAATAATGCATTATTTTAAAAAGTAAAAAAGAGTTATATACACTAAGTAAAATTCAAAAAAAAATATTGTTCCTGCTAATAATTCTTGTTAAAATTAACAATACCCTTATTTGCAAAATTATGTGCTTTTAACATAAGAAAAAATTATTAGAACTAACACCTTTAAAAGCTATTTATGTTGTAAGGATTCAAAAGAAATTATATTAAAACTGGCTTCCTAGTGGACGTAGTAGTGGATTCCCAGTGGAATTCGTTAGCATCTTTACATCTCAAAAACAGAGTCAAATAAAGGGTCACAAGGGTCTGTGATCAACATGTCAAGGAAACTTTATCGAACATAAAAAACTGAAGGTTACTTTTGAAAGTGGAACTTTTTGTAAACAGATTTAAAGGATAACTTCAAAAAACAACTGTTTTTTAATATATAGAAAATTTTTATAAGAACACTAAATAATTCGTTTTTATCTTGTTTCCTTTAAATCAAATCTCTCAAAACAATATAAATAAAAACGCAATTATTATTTTTTTTCTCTCAAAATTATTTTAAACATGAATATACCATAATATTACTTGCGTAGATCTGCAAAAAATCTACATAAATTAGCTTCTAAATGAGTGAGGAACAAAAGATACTCGATAAAACTTATTTGGTGTTAACCTGAAGATAGAATTAACAGTTATACTTAGGAATACTGTGCATATCAATAATATTACTGAAACTTAAGTAAAAAGTCGTGATTGCTGTGATTTAATTGGTGTGATCCTGTTAACTGATCTTACTATTTAAATAATCATAATAGTTTGTGTTTATCAAGCATTTTAACGGACTTTACAAAATCCATCCAATAACCGATTCTTACACTCGAGTTTATTTTTAAAGTCGATGCAGCCCTCATATTGGTTGCCTCGATGTTGCTTTCTATGGCTGTTTGAAGCACCTGTTTATTCAAAATACGATGTATCAGTGGTAGAAAAATGAATAAACTTTTATTGACTGATACATTAAAACAGACAGCAAATTCATTGATGAACATCTATTTGGACTTCAAACACACAACAATCGTTTTTTTACGATTTTAGGTCTATACTGTTACTTGTTTGTTTTTCTAGCTACAGTATGATTCACAAACAACGTTATGTTTGGAGCCTTACAAAAAAGAACAATTTTCTTACAATTATGCTGAACTGCACATAGGTCCCATCAAAGTATAGTTGTACGCTGTACACAGTTAACCCAAACTTTCAATAATTACAAAATTATTAACCTTTTGTTTATACATAACATTCAACTTTTGTTTTAAAATAATGATTAATCGTTCCCTTATTAATGGTTAAGTATATAAGGGATTATATTTGTAAATAACTTCAGTCATCCCATCTCCTATTAACCTCGCCTCATGTTTGTTTTATAAGCATTATCATTTTTAAGTGACAATCATTGTTAAGAACAGATGTCTCTCTCTATTGTTTAAGTCACTGTCTTTGAACTAGATTATAACATCAATAACAAACTAAATATTCAACTAGCGATAAATTTAATAACATAATAGAAGCTGACATAATTTTTTGATGCAAATATAATTTCGGTATGATATTAAACAAAATACTAAAGTTGTTTATATTGAAGGCTTTAAATTATTGTTGCAAAAATCTAAAATATAAATGGTTTATGCCGCAACTTGCTATAAAAAGAATTTTTGTTCTTCAAAATGTAAATAGTATTATCAAAATAGATGTTATGGCAAATTCATCGATATTAAACGAATACTATATAATGATTGACAGATGTAGAAAATTGAATTAAAGCAAAATTAGTGTCAAAACGGTAATATTTATGTTAATGTTTTAGAAACATGTGCCTATTATTGGCTGTTAATAAGGAACATTTTTTTGTAAACTTTAGCACATTGTTGCAAATACGCAATAAAAAAATAAATTTACTTGATTTTATTTGTGTCAACAAATATTTGATTTTTGACATTATTTCTTTAAAAATATTATAAAATAATGGGATCGTTAGTTTGAAAAACGCTAATGAACATATTCTATCTTTTGATTAAATAGTAGTCAGTTAATTTAAACTAAATTATTTTGTTGAAAAAATTTAACACTTTTTTTATTTTTGTGCATTTACTACAAAGAAAACTTATAAATTATTTGATGAACGACTTTTGTCACTGTGATTTTTTTGAATCAAAAACGGTTTAAAATATTAAATAAAATTTTATAAAATTTAGCCATTTCGTTGAGTTTTATAAGATTAGATATAGAAAATATTAGCTTTAGCTGGGTTTTCTAAAATTCAAAATTATGGTTGTGTTCTCATGATATTTCATTTATTCAAGTTTTAAGCAATGTTTTAAACAAATCATTAAAAATTATTGTCTTTACCAGCTGTAACTTCAAATTATTCATAAGTTTACTATCTATACTCAAAATCCAACTTTAAATAAATGGCGCCCGTTAGGACGTAATTTATTATTTGGGTTATTAGCTACAAAAAACTACGATTTTAATATTTAAAAATTTAATCTTGTTTAAATCAATAATTATAGCAAAGAAATTAAGCTATGCAGAAACCGATATATGCCACTCAAATTTTATCTATATTTGAAATACCTAATGAATACAAACAAGTTCCAAATAATAAACATTATATAATTACAATATATTTCTGATTTACAGTTGAAAAGGTATAATGCTAGCGATATACGCAAGTTACATAAAATAAAGGATTTATAAAATTAAACTAAACATTTAAACAAATAAAAACGTGATAGCAGATAAAAGTGTTAATGTAAACGCAAATAACACGAGTTTATTGTTTTTATTTAAACGATTGTTATTTTAAAATAACACAAGCTAAATTTAAAATTTTTCATACTTAAAAGGATAAAGGTTAACACACAGACGCACATACTTATGGAAATTTCCAATTATCAATATGCCATAAATAACATTTAAATTTTTTATTTCTTTTTCTTTAACATTTGATCGTTTTCTAATTAATTTCTTATTTAATATAATTTGCTTTTGATATTTTTTTTCGAAATTTGTTTTAATATTTCTTTCATTCAGACTCATTTCATTCTTTCAATATTTAAATTTTAAAATATTGTAAATGGAATGACATATTTATAATTGATCTTCACTTATAATTTACAATAACATTAGTTTTATAATTGTATAAATACATACCCCAATCTTTAAGTCACAATTAATAATAAAATATAGATTACTTTAACTCTAAAGTTTGCAATAAAGACTATGTTCATTATTGTTTTTAAAAAGCAATTACATTTTATTGATGTATGCAATACTTATATGAAATTTAAAACATTTTATGTTAAAAGTTTGTTTTTATTAAGCAGCACCAGTTTTTTTGTTTATGATTATTCAAACATATTTAATGAATTAGTTTCCTATCAAAAATGGCAAAAATTCAAAATTCTTTATTTAGATAAGAAACTTGTATAGTCCATTTATTAACTTAGTACTGCTAACACCGTGGCCAGAGGACGGTAGACAAACATAAAATTAGAAAAACAGTTTAAAACAAAAGTTTCACTTTTTGTATAAAAATTGAGCTAAAATTTTATTTAAAAATGACGTTATTCTTCAAAAGTTTAATCCAATATCAAAATCTGTAACTTTTCCAAATAATTAACGGTAAAGACTAGCTTATTATTTGCATGTAAATCATAGATAAATATTACAGTTTTTATAAAAACTTACAACTTATTAGACTTTTGTCTATTGTATCATTTTATTTAGCTTTATTGACCAAATTGTTATTAGTTAACAGCCCAGTAATGATCAAATTTTTAAAATATGAAATAAAAAACAAGACTGAACAATAGTAATGCGATCACTTTTGAATCAATTATATTATAAAGTGAATAGATATGTGTTAGTTTAGAGATATATTATGTTGAAAAAAGTAATTATATTGTTGTTAAACTTTTAAGTTTTTTTAACAAACAACTATTATTTATTATTGTTTCGCTAAAATGTGTTACGATCTATAAAACACTGTTAAATAAAAGAAAACTATTAATGTTTATGAATTTGCCATTTATAATTATTAATTCAAATTAGGCATCAATAAGATATAAAGCTTATTACTAATTTACAGTTTACATTTGGTATGTTAAATTAAGCTAATTTGTTATAAATAATTTAAAAAATCGATATTTGATGATTAAGAATTTTTTTGAAAATTTTGTAAATTTACCAATTAAATAAATAATTTAAAACAAATAAAATTAATAGAATTAAAAAAACAATTTTTGAAAAATTTAAAGATTATAATAATGAATAATTTAAATTAATTCTAATTTATCTAATTAACAAGATAAGATGGATACGGTTATAATATCAAACTTTTTAAATTTAATACGAGTTTGTTATTAGCAGCTCCATTTCTCCGATCGTTAGCTCTCAAAAGTTTATATTATCTTTCTTAAATTTAAGTTTTTACATATAATTTAAGACATAGAAGGATTTTAAGAAATGAAAGCAGTCATCAATGAATACGAATGAATTATTGTTTTTCTGATGATGTATTATTTGAATCATGCAAAACCGAACACATTAGAATAGTCTCAAGCACTACAACCCGATCGCATTGAGACATCGCCGATTATCAGCCAACAAAAGAACAATAGTCCAGAAACAAGTAGAGGAGATTTAATCTAAGTGTTACATTCTTAAGTCGATATCCCTTAGGCAGCACCTTCTAATCTCGTTAAGAAGATCGACGATTATGCATAGGTTACTCTAAACTAAATGAAGCAAAAGTCAAGAATAAAGAAAATATGCCTCTAATTCAAGATGTCGTCGAAAACTGTGCGCATTCTGAAGTCTTTAGCAAAATGGACCTCAAAAATTGTTCTAACATTATTGGGTTCATTCAGATGTCTTCGAAAACGCAGCTTCAAACAAGACGGTGACTACGAATTGTTAGACAACGAACAAATTTTTTTTAACATATTTAATTTGGTAACGTTGATATATATTGTTAAAAAAATAAGCGGTTATTGTGTTGCTTCCCTTTTTGAAAATTGAAATTGAAATGATTATATAATATGCATTTCTATTTCGATTAATTTAAAGTTAAATATCATTTAAATTAATCTAATTCAATAAAAAACAATCAAATGCAATTTAATTAAGAATTTTTTAAAAATTGCAAATTAAAATTCACCTGATATAAAATGAAAATTAAAACTGTAAATCAAAATATAATCTGAAAAATGTATAAATAATATTGATATCGAATTGGAATTGAAATAATAAAATTTTTAAAAATATAAACCGAAATAAAATTGAAATAAAAAACATCATAAGGTAACAACACAGTTGCAATAGTTCAAACCATGCGTTAAAAACTGTAAAATTATATTATTATTTGACTTAGATTTACTATTAACACAAATTTGTTTTTATAAATTAATTGGTAGAATAATTATTAATGTTATTTTCTAAAATTTTGTGAAATATCCAATTATAGATTTAAAGTGCTTAAGTTTTTGTTTTTAATCCGGTTACAACATGATACAAAATTAAAATAATTTTATAATTTATAATCTGTTTATATAAAATTTTCTATTAATTTAAACAAACAATCATGTGATAATTAAGGCTCGAAAATTTCGGTCAGAAAAATGGTAAATTTCTGTAGGTTATCGGTTAAAAATTAAGTCCAATTTCGGATAATGTTTCGGTCGAGTCAATTGAATATAAATTAAATAAATTTTTAAAAATTATAAATTTCGATGTTTGCACGAGTAAAACTTAGTCTAATTTTTCGTAAAAAAATTATGAAACAGAAAAAGAACGCAAAATTTGTTAAAAACATGTGATCTAAAGAGTTCGAATCTGATGTAAATTATTTAAAAAAATATATTATTTCGTAATGAATTTTCTTGTTTATTCATTTTTATTTTGGTTATTGCCCGATAATTGATATTAAATTTCTTATAATTTGATAAAAATAACTTTTATATAATCAAAACGCGTTTAATTTATTCAAAATGTCAATTCAAAACTAGTTTTATTAAAATCAGTTAATTTTCGATTATTTCTGTCCCTAAAATCGGTTTTTTCAGTTAAAAAATTTGTCTTTCAAATACTTTATATTAACCTAAATAGAATGTCTACATTTTTAACTTACTTTTAAAATAATATTAAATTTTTATTTTATAAACTATTGTTTACTTTAAAATCAAAAAACCAGATATAGATAAAGATAACAGAAGTTAAAATAAATAGGAAAAGCTAAAATGAAAGTAAGCAAATTCAAAAAACGTTGAAATAAATGAAAAATACAATAGAAATTAAAATAAATAAAAAAATCAGAAGTGACTGTAATCAAAATTAAATATATTACAAAAGCCTAAGTAAAAGTCAATTTTCTTTCAAAGTTTTTCTTTTAAAATTAAATTTTTTGTTTAATTTTTAAGTCAATCTAATGTAGAATTTCTAATATTTAAAAAATTAACCAAAAAATAGAATTTATAATCCATTTTTCTCAAAACTGGTTATCTTTTTTATTGCTAGTTGTTTCTTTTAAAAAAATTAGAGACAAATGAAAATTGAAGGTATTGAGATTAAAGTATTAAACACAAGTTTTAATTCAGATAAATTGTAACTTTAATTTGTAAGCAAAATAATTATTTAAAAATTTTTAGATCAATTTGAAAGTCAGCTATTGGATTTGACATGTCCGTCTGTTCGTAGACTTTTTATAGGAGGCTTATTTTAAAAAGTTTTAGGGTTTTTTTTTTAATTTTTTCAACTTTTTAAATTTTAATCTTTTTTTAATTTTTTTTAAATTATATTTTTTAATTTTTTTAATTTTTAAATTTTTTCAATTTTTTTTAACTTTTTTAATTTTTTAAACTTTTTTCATTTTTTGTAATTTTAGTTCGGTGTAAATTATATTTGACAACAATTTGCTATAAATTTAGACAACTATTTCACATACTAAAATATATAATAAAGAAATAGAATCAAAGTGAGCGCATTAGTAATGTTCATGTTTTTTATTTATTTATCAATAAATTAAAATGATTACGCCATGTGAAAGTTTTAGCATTTAGTTTTTTTAAATGTCTTAAACTCTTTTAAATTTTTTTAATTTATTAATTATAACTACTCTTTTGATTACATTTTAAATTTTCAATTTTAATTATTTAAATTAATTATTAATTAAAAAATTAGATCTGTTGCTTTTTCAACTGTCTGTCTGCCTGTATATGAGCACGCATCTATATAATAAAATCAAGAAACGTTTTGTGTCATTATGAATGAGTGCGCATGCGATACTATGCAATAGCGTTAATAAGCATAATATTATTACATAGTATTAGTGTTTAAATAATTGCTAGAAATTGGTTCATTATAATAAGCAATACACGCACAAAATATTTAAACACGTAAAATCGGGTTAAAGTGTCCAATTGAAAAAGAGTAATAAAACTAGTCTTATCTTAATAAAAGGATATTTCTCATTTCTTAAATTAAAAAAATTTCTGCTATCATTACACCTTGACACCAAAATATGACATAATTTTAAGATAAAATACATACAAAAAGATCACTATATGACACTACATAACAAACTAGGACCTTTTTATCACCTTTTGAAAATTTAATTGGACAGTTTAACGCGATAATAATCTAATTTGACTTAAATATTATTTAACAAAGGCATATGTTATTATACCTTAATTAAAATATGAAGTTGTGTTAAACTATTTTGAAACATAAAAATCAATATCTGGTGGTGAAAATTACATAAATGATCGAACAGTCCAAATTTATTAGTGAAAATCCATCTTCTTTTTTATCTCTTTTATCATCTATTAGTGGGAATATATAATGTCAATTTCAATGTTTGCTATGAGTTTTTCTCATTTTAAAAATTTCAAAAATAGTTTTTTTTAAAACATTTTTATAATGAAAATGATTATCAAATCTTCAGACAGAAAAAATATCAAAATACATATATCTGAGTTGTTAATTAAATTTTGATTAACTGAAGCAAATGTAAAACAATTTTCAACCACATTATACTAACTAAAATTAAAATATAAAACAAAATTTTTAACTGATTTTTCAATTATTTTAAATGATTTTTTGTTATAATAAACTGTATTGTTTTCTCTTAACACAATATTATATTCCTTATATCAATTATTTATTACAATAAATGGAGATAACAAGATATTTCGATTTACAATACTGGCTAATAACTTCAAAACAATATATATTTCAAAATCCAATTAAGTAAAGTACTAATAGAATTATATTTGTATATTTTTAAAAAAATTTTCAAATTTCGACATCGTATTTTTACAATACTGGCTAATAACGTCAAAACAATATATATTTCAAAACACAATTAAGATAAGTACTAATAGAATTATATTTGTATAATTTTAAAAAAAATTTTCAAGCTGACAATATTAATTGAAAAATGGTGATTATATGAAGAGTGTTTTGGTTATTAATTTTGTACATATAGTATATTTGGAGATTTTAGTTAAAATGCGTAAAAATTAATATTACCATCTTTAGTAACACAACGCTCAGAATCATAAAGTATCAAATGAACAATTGGCACTTTATATTTTTAATTAAAAACAATCCACTTATTTAAATTGCAAAAATAAATGAAAAAGTTTCTTAAATGTGAAAACAAAAAAGAACTGAAACTTGATTTGCCAATAAATGGTTATACAAAATCTAAATAATTTTAGATAAAGTTTTTCATTAGCACATTTGTAAATTAGTAAACAAATTAGTGCTCACACATATACTGATCATGTCCTGTTCATATATGTTTTGGTTTTCATTTAAGCTATCAATTAAATATTGTTATTAAACTGCATTTTGTTTTAAAATAAATTAAATTTACATAAATTAACTTAAGTACTGTTTTATTATCTAAATTATTATGTTTTTAAAAATTAAAATTAAAATAAATTATTACAAATTGGATCACGTAATACCTCCATACGTTTATGTTTTCAAAATCAATGTTCAAAGTTTTAACATTAAGTTATGACCAGTGATTATAATTTAACATTAAATTGTTTATCTATTTAAATTTGTTTTCTTAATTTCCAATGATACAAGATTAATAATTTTTTAAACCTGATAATAAAATTAATGGTATTTACTATTAATATTTTACTAAAAGTATGCCTGTATATTTAATACTAATTGTTTGTCTGCATTTACAAAAAATTGCGAAAAACTTCTGAATAGTAGAAAAATAAAAGAAGTCCACGGAAAATCAAATACATTCGTATCAGTCAATCTTAAATAAGAATTTATGTTCTTAAAATAATAGCAAACGACGTGTTTGATAATGTTAATAAGTAGCGTTGATGTGTTTGGAGTCACTTAAAACTTTAATATTACACTCCGATTTCAGATTCATAATGCTGAATTACGTTTTAAAGGAAACTAAATAAACTTTAACGATTACAAGGCATACATCTATATCATTCTCTTAAATACTTTTAGAAAACTAAAAGAAAAACATAAGCCATAGTTGTGATATTACTAACGTGTTACATATAAAACTGAATTCTAAAAACAATCATATACGATTATATCGATGCTCATCACCACACGTAATCGAACTATGGTCGGTTTTTCTTTATTGTGAGATTTTGATTTAGAAGATTTTTATGAAAAATTATCCATAACTTTACCATACCTGTGGACTCATAATATAATCTTAGAATCACAAATTCTGTGTCAAATCTTATTTGTTTCCAGTTTTTTAAGCTTTGTACAGCAAATGCAGTAGTGATTGCCTTCAATCAAAACTGGTACACGCTGTGTTACCGAGAATTATAAATAACTAAGGACTTCCTTAATCTTGTCTTTGTCTTGAGCAAAGATAAGATTAAGTTATTGAATTAAATTTGAACGCATAAGTTCTCTTAATTTAATACTATAAAATTAAGTTTATTATAATTTACAGTTTGCAAGTTAATATATACGGATAATAACCCCAAACAATAATACTTTAGTAATTTTATGATGTTTCGCAAATAATAATCTCTTATTTATGCTTCTTAGAAAAAATCTATTTTAATACCTTTTAAACTCTGAAAAAGTATTTCCAAATAACTTTCCGTAAAGGCATTTCTTATCATAATACTTAGCTTCGTTTTATATTGCTAAGTGCATTATGTTATCTACTATATGTCAATAAGCTTAACCTTTTATTTTCTAAAAGATAAAACCATTGGCAAAAATTACTTAAAAAGCGTTGCTGTCACTTAATAATACAATGGTTTAAATAAATGCATTAAAAGCACAAAACGACAGGAATAAAATTAGTTTAAAAGATAAAATAATTATTATTAATGTGCTGATTCACAAAAAAAACATAAATTATATAAATAAACAAGAACGGAACATTCATAGAGAGCTCACTTTTGATTAGGATATTGTACAATTTTAAACAATCTACAATGCGTTGTACAATGTACAATTAGATAATGTGCGCTTTTCTATCCTTTCTTATTTTACCTTATATTAAGCTATAATATTTAGTAATTTTCCAATACTCTATCTCTGCGAACGTACGGACAGACGGACAGACGGACAGACGGACGGACATGGTCAAATCCATAAGCTCGCCTTTTTTTAAAAAAGTGAGCTAAAAAGCATCACAGTTATTGCGTTAATGTTAAAAGTAATAAGCGCTCAAATATCTTTTTGGATTGATTTTATCCAGTTTATCATAATTAATTTATTCCTTTTAAGTTATATACAAACTTAGAACCACTTTTTAATAACAAAAAATATACATTATCTGAAGCAGCAATCTTAATTTTTCACTTGTTTAAAAATTTTTGAATTGTTATAATTACCTCTTAAAAAAGAATTTAAGGAACTTTTGCTTTTTCTTATTTCGGATAAAGGAAAACAACACCTCATATATTTTTTTCACTTTGAGTTCTAATTACGGCAGTACTTACGTTTATTGACTACAAAATTAGTCAGATAATTTGATACTATTACATTTAAGTTTTATTCTTTTTTGATGTTTTTGTAAATCTCTATTCGTAATCTATTTTTTTAATTTTTCACAGATATCTCTTATAATGTTATTCTAGTACAAAGGATAGTATAAAGGATACATCATTGAAAATAAACAAAATTCAACGAAAATCAAAACCTTTTTTCAAAAGTTAGTAATAAAAATTAGTCGTGCCATCTTTGCAAAGTTTCAATTTATTTTGCTAACTAACACGCTTCTGAGTAAAAAAGATGGCGTAATAAGTCCAAAAAAATTATGCAAAAGTGGTGTAATTGACCTTAATATTTTAATTCCTAACGCTATGGAAAAATTATTAGTACTGAGAACAAAAACAGTCAGCTAGTCCGTTACATAAAGCGTTTTAGTTATTTTTTGCATTGAGCACTTAAAATACACTGTAACATTCTCTTAGTGCAACAATGACTATTCCACTTGATTAGAGATTATTTAAATTAAAATAAATATAATATTTATAATTAAATTACTAATTGAAAAGTAAAGTTAAAAATATTAAGTGTGTTTAAGATTATCAAAATGTTTTTAAGAAATAAATCATTTCAAAACGATCGTCATTAAACCTATTCCTTCAAACTATGAACGCAATACCATTTGCAGAAAAAAATGTCATTATTTCTTTCTTATGAATGTGTTCCAATATTATCTTCTTCATTAATTATTATTAATTTATCTGAAGGGTTGTTAATGCTTATGTAGTAAAAATCATCATTTTTCCAAATCTGATCTTCAAACTTCGAAAAACAGGCTTTATATAACGAGTGGCCTGCTGACAAAATAAAGCAACTCTTAGAAACAAGAACAAATAAAACCTTAAGCGAGAACTCTCCTAGTTTTATGGCTAACAGATATCTTGATTGGAACAATTATTCATCATTATTTATAAAAGAATTTTCGTCTTAGTCAGCTAAAATAGTAGCCTTCTCACAGGTGAAGAATTAAAAATGAGAAAAGTTAAATACTTCTGAGAAGTTTCTGGAAGCATATAACCGTATAGTATCCGCTTATTAAGGGGTTGACGATTTGATGTATAGGATGGCTTTAGTTGAACAATTGCAACGAATTACAAAAAGTAAATTGGCATCAGCCATTTATGATCAAAAGTATTCGACACCTGATATCTTGAAATTTATTTTACACATTTATATTGGATCGTGTTCAGAATTAAAAGGGAAATATAAAATAAAATTTTGGGACAGCTTCATAGATCATCGAAGTTAGATTTTAACAAATAAAGGCCCAAAAATGATTATCAGTCTAATTACACAAATAGTTATTATCAGCCACAACGCCAAAGTATCAGTATATAGTCGATTAGAAGTGATTAGTGTAGTGAACGAAAACATCTGGAAACAAATTGCTATGCTTCTCTTTAAAGCTGAAATAAATAATGTTAGATTAAAAGATAAAGTAAGCGCATTGCTAATGTTCATTCTTGATTTTGAAAAAATTATACATTTTAATTACTGTAATTTTATTTGACTTTTTAGACAGATATATTATATTTACTGTTCTGTCTTACACCCACATTGTGTTGATCTAACAAATTATCATGAAATACTTTCTGTTTTGTCTTGCATCATACAATGTACAACCTTCTTTTACAATAATTGTTTTAACCAATAAAACTATCTTGTAAGTAAAAGTATTCTTCAGAGTTATTAGAAATAACTAATTTAAAGTGTTTGCCTTTTTTATTGATAATAAAGAATGATACGGAATTTGATGACATTATCGTTACATAATAGTTTATGTTCATAAATAGATCTTAATAGAATTTTAATACTTCTATTGTCTTTATATAAATATCTCTTATAGCATGATTTTTTTATTGAATTTCTTTTAAAGATTGTTTTTCACCTTTATATTCTTGTATTTAGTTATTACTAAAAGTCTATATAATATTTTGCATTACCATGGTTAAGTCTGATGTTTCTATTAATTTGTATTATTGACTAAAACTTAAGGATAAATATAATAGCGTTTCATTTAATAAACTTATTACAAATAAACTATACTAATCCGCAAACTAAATTGAAATTCTGAAAATAATTAAGCTAAAGTACTTTTCAAAATTTTGAATACGTTATTTCCGAAAAAATCTAGATTCGGCTGATCATTAACCTTGAAAATAAAGTTTATATATTTATATTAATGATTCGAATTTAATTCATTATTATTACAAACTCCAAAAAGTTTATTTTATTCGAACACACAGAATTTGTCAAATCATATTGCACATCTTTATTGTTGAAAAGGGGATAAAATAGTTGGCCAACGGCAGTCTTAATCAGTTTCATTACGTATTGATCTTAACTATAGATTTAAAACTATAAATTTCTTTTGATTTACAGTTTTTATAAAATTAATTTTAGATACAGTTGTTTAAATTTGTCTCATTTCACTTTTTAGAGTAGAAGTAATAATTTACAAATCATATTGTCTTTGTTTTTCCACTATGTAAAATACAAACGAAATTTAAGATTAAATTAAAAATTTTAATTTGATAATTTTTTTTGAAATTTTGTTTTTTGAGATTTGTTTCAAATTATCACTTTTTTTAAATGTTCACAACTTGTAATATTATGCAATGACCAAATAAATGAACTTGCAAATACTTCGCTTGTCGCAAATTGATTAATGATACATAAATTGTATCGATGTTTGTGTGTTTGTGTTATCAAAACTGGCATTATTTCTTGGAAACCGATTTATTGATCACGCATGTTGTCTCCAAGTCTATTTTCATGGCATATTGAAAACCTTTTATTATGTCATCGGCATATCTATGTTACGCCTCCTCCTCACTTTTCCCTTATTCCACCCTAACTCGAGACCCATCCGGTTATCTGAAGTTATTGAGTCAATAATTATATGTGAGTAGTAACCCTTTAAATTATGAAAAAGCACAGGTATTATTGTTGGCATTGTAACGTATATATTACATGAATTGTGAGCGGTACCACGAAATTTCCCAGTAAAGTGACAATGGTTTCTAACTTTTAATTCAATGAATCCATTTTTTTCAAATATTATCAAATCTCATATTACAAATATGACAAGTTTTAGCATTTTGAAATTCATTAATAATGAATGTTATATTCTTAGTATTCGCTAATAATTTTTAGGAGGAAAGAAACATTTCTTATCTTGAGATTTATTTTATATAATATCTCGTTTAAAATATAGTTTATCAGGAAGTTTTGTGTAACAACCATCATATTATGAATTATACGCCCCAACTTTTATATATAATTTATCTATTTTTCAAGTCTCCAATTTGATCCTCTACTGGAAATCATGAATTTTGTTTTCAAGTTAATTAACAACTTTATAAAGTTTATTTAAATCATAATAACTAGAAACTATTGAGTTTTCAGTACAAAAATAAACAGTTTGATAAGTTTTTAGATCAGATGACTTCCTTCATTACGTGACTAGCAAGCAATATAGAATTTTTAACCAACAAGTGAATTGATAAGTGAATTAATTAAACTTATTATTTGATCACTGAAGAAACTGAAAAATTGTTCCCAATCGTAAACTGTATTTTCAAATTGTGTTATAGATACAATTAATCGAGTGTCATGATGTGTTTTATTATAATTAGTAACACGGGTAACACCATAATATACTCATATTTGCATGAAATTAACCATTTTTGAACCAAATTTGTGACAGTTTTGCCCCATTTTTAGTCGTTTTAGAACCAATTTAAGCCCTGTTTAGCTCTTAATTAAGCCAATTTTGTCCCATATTTAGTCATTTTTGGCCAAATATAAGCCCAATTTTGACCCTATTTATGCCAATTTTGGCAAATTATGACTAAGTTTTGGCCCAATTTTGACCCAATTATGTTCTTATTTGACTTATTTTTGTGAACTAAAAAAGTCTAAACATTCAGAGTCCATGACAATGCAAATCCAATAGCTGACTTTTTCAAAGTGAGCTAAAAAGTAAAAAAATAAATATTTAAACATACAACAAACCTTTAAAGTTATTATTATTTAGAAGTAATTCTAAGCTAAAAATAAATAATTTTGAAACAAATTGATTTAGAGTGATTTAAGTAAGGTTCAATTTCTAAATTTTTAGCTAAAATACAATATTTGTAAAAACATATGCAATGAGCTGTTAGAAGTTTTGAAATTTAAATTTTATTGAGCTTTTGTGTATAGCTCTTTGACTAATTGACCCAATTCACTACAATAAGCTAAGAGATTACGCACAATATATGCAATAAAAGTTTTCGTCAAATGTATCATTTAACCTAAATTTTTTTATCAATTATCATTTAAATAATCAATTATATTAAGTCAAAAAATGCTATAAATTTGAGTTATAAATTATTTCCAGAATTTACCAAATTGATTCAATTCTATTTTTAACTTTTGAAAGTTAGTAGAGTTATAAAAAAATAAAGTTTCTAACTTTCAAGCAGTTCCTCACTCTTAAATTAACAGTTTATTTGATATATGTTAACTTAAAATTAAGTTGGTTTAAAATTTTAATATTATATTAAACTTAATTTAATTAATCTCTAATTTTCTCAAATGGAATAGTCATTTTTGCTTTAAGAAAATGTTTCATGATATTTTAAGAGCTCAATTCAAAAAATAACTCAATAGCTTTATGAAATGGCCTAGCTAACTGTTTGTTCTCAGTACAATTATTTTCTTCATAGAGTTAGGAATTAAAATATTAATGACCCATACACCATTTTTGCAGAGTATTATTTTATTTTGGGACTTATTACGCCATTTTTTGTACTTAAAAGCGTGACAGTTAGAAGGATAAATTGAAACTTTGCAAAATTGGCATGCCCACTAAAACTCAATATAAATTGCCTTCATTTTAAAGGACTTTTGCTGTTTATCCAAGTGGCATATGCCGGTTTTTCAAATGATGTCTACTGTTAACCAAGTTGCATATGCCTGTTTGGACATACTATTGCAGGAAATCTCATTTTCGTTACATTTATTTTAAAGAACTTTTACTGTTTATCGCACATGCCGCTTTTTGTAGAAAAAATATCAAAAAATACCAAAAAACAGGACAAGTAAATAAAAATAAAATTGGTTTATGTAACAGGTTTGACAAACTTGTATATAGTGTTGTAATAAGTTAGGTCAGCTTTCAAATTATTCTGTATTATTAAGATTCTGCAGCACGGAAATAATCATGTAATTATACTTGGTAGCTTGAACATAATGTTTTAGAAGGTTTGTATAGAATATACTTAGTGTGTATAGGGATTGCGTCGCTTACACATTGTAATGTACTATCTTTGAATATATTGTGATTAGTATTGTAATAGAAATGTTATCCTTGCACATATTGTTTTCTATGATTGGGTAGCTTTGACTTTGTGTTTTACTAGATTTGTGAACAATGAATAAAGTCTTTTTCTAGATTTGCAAAGGATTCACCATTTTGATGTTGGTTTGGTTAGCCTCAAGTTTCTGTTTTAATTTTTATCTTTATCTTACACTGAGTGTCACTATTTTTTTTGCTTGCACATTGTGCTATACAAGTTTTATCTAGATAACATTTTCTTTGTGCTTAACTAGGATTTATACGCTTTCAATAAGTTTGTATAGGTTTAGGTACCTTACACAGAACGGCATTTAAATTGGATAGCTCGCACATAGTACTGTACTAGGTATTGGTAGCATACTCTAAGTTTTTTACTAGATCTGGATAGCGTGCACATAGTAATGTAGCAAACGAAAGCTTGCACTTAATGTTAAATTAGTTTAATAGATGTGAACCATAAGTTTTATAAAATTTAAAACTTTTCAAATACTTATTTCGAAACGATTAATATAAATAATAAAAATATAAACTGAATTAACTAAACATAATAATTAAATAAACACATGATTAGTATTTATGATAACTGTTTGTTTTTTTAAAGTTAGTTTATTTATAGTGTTAATTGTTGTAACAACTAATTTGTAACAACTATTTCATTCAACGATTTATAATTATTAATCTAAAACTATTCTTGTTTCTAAACAGTTTTAAAGTTTTAATTTTACAGTTACGAAAACTAAAACATTATTATATGTTTTTACAATTTTGATTTATTTTTTTAATAAATCCATATTTCACGTTTTTAAAAACAAAAATGAGGCACGCCTAAAAGAATATTGTCGCAATTTAATCATTTCAATCAGTTTTTTGAATTATAGATCATTTGATGAAGTTATTTCAATTGACAAAATTCTAAATATTTACAAAATCTTTTATTGTGTTGAACACTTATTTAGCTTCTGTATCGCTTTAATATATATAAGATGATTTTTAATAAGTTGATTTTTCTAAACTTTTAAACTAAAGTTAGTTTTAAATGAGATTTGATTTGTTCGGTCGCCTCTGAAACGAATGCATATTAAATAAATAAACTATCTATGTTGTCAATAAAAAGTTTTTTTTTTATTCTTATTAATTTAATCTTGAACTATATTGCGTACCGATAGTTCGATCACTGATTTAAAAACGTTGTAAGACTTAATTATTATATTAAAGTATGATACTGAAAAAGGTATTATCCCATTGACAAAAAACAAGAAAAGCTTTGATTTTTAAATTTATAATTTATTTTACTTCAAAAAATGTAAAAATAAAATAATCATTTCAACTCTTGTCTGAGTATTTAGAAAGTCTAACTAAAACCTAAAAAAACGCAATGTCCCCTATAACACTATTTCTTTTTTATCATTTTCAGAGTTTATTTTAAAAATATTTTATCGATATTAAGTGAAAAGATTTATTCTCAAATATTGATAAACTATTTGTTTTAAAAAAATTATTTTAAAAAAACTGATTTCTAACAAATTCAGTAAATAATATTATTGCCAAATTTAAAATGTTTTTATATTCTTGCACATTAAAAAATTGTAAAGGAGTATAATTATATGTTTTATTGTTTGGCATACTTATTAACAGATGTTTTAAAAATGTTTAAGCGTATACAACACTAAGTATAAGCTAGAAAAAACAAGTATAGTATTATGTGCTAGCAAACAAAATAGTGAATCACTCAATGTAAGCTAAATTTAACAGAAAAACACAACATTCAAACTAACCAAACCTAAGTAAATGTGTAAGTGATCAAACATATCCTGTCCATGTCTGACTTTTAATTATGTTTTATACCGGTTATCTGTGTTAGTGTTTGGAAAAATTAGGAAAATCTATACTTATAAATTTATTTGGTACATGGTTACACATATTTTATGCGTGTTTTCTTGTATATTTTTACCCTTATTTGGTCTAATTTTACCCTAATGTTACTTTAAAAACGGAAGATAACATTCAGTTTTTTGGCTATTTGTACAATATTTTGGTCATATTTTACAGTAATTTTACAGTAATATCGAACTATACCGTTTAGATTATTGGATCATTTTGACCTTCTTATTCCCATTTTATCGTGTTTTATGCCTCTTTTTAGCCGACTTTCGACCCATTTTGTGGCAATTCAGTTCCTTTTTTTAGCCCATTCTGATAAGAAAATCCCTTATTTAGAACTAGGAATCGGTATAAATTTTTTAATTAGAATAAAGAATAGCTTTAATTCCCTTAGTTAGAACAAAAAATCGCTTAGTCCCTTAATTCGAATAAGAGTGCCGACAGACGGACGGACGAAATGAGAGAAAACCTAAATCCATTTATATGTCTCAAAAGTCAGATAAAAAACAATGTAAATTATTCTCAACTATTGTATTTATATGTAATAAAGACTTTTGTAAAATAAATATAAAAACAAGTTAACTGCAATTTATTTGGAGTTACATGTATAGTAATAAGAACTGATTGTTAATATTCTGTATATAAAAGTTTGACAATATTTTAAAATCTTATGATACGTAATGTTAATTAATTTTATTTTATATAAACATAATATAATTTTGAACAAAAATTTAATTTTGATAAATATGATATCGTGAATTGATTTTATATGAATAATTGGTTTTACATTTAACTGACAATCTTAAACTTCAATCGTTTTTACTTAAACATAATGCAAAAACCAAAACAAATTGATTGGTAAACTTTTTGTTCTACACTAAAAAACGAAATTACACAAATAAAAAACAACTATAATAAAAATCAGTTTTATATAACCTGTAAATCATTAGATAATTATGGTTTTATATCTATAGATAAAATCAATACGTAATGTAGTTGGCAATATGGCTCATGGCTAAATTATTTTAGCTCTTTTTCAACATTACTTTTCTGTGTTATGGTTTGACAAAGTCTAAGTTTTCGAATAATAAAAAAATTTGGGGTTGGTAATTATTATTTATTTTCAAACTTAAATTTTAGCCGAATCTATTTTTTTTCAGAACTAAAGTAATAAAATTAAGGAAAAAACATTTATTTATTCATTTTCAGAACTTAATTTTAGTTTAAGTTTGTTTTCAATAACAAAAAATTAAATCAAAAGCAATAATATTTATACTTAAGTTTATTCAATATTACAAAATAATACAAAACTAACATTAAATCATGGAATAACAAAATAAAATATAGATTTGAGGTACATATAGCACAGTTATGACACATATAAAGCATATGTATCAGTTTTATGAATAATAATAATTCCCTTGATTATTATTTTCCAAATGACAAAATTTAAAATATATACAAAATCTTTTATTGTTTAGAACATTTGTTAAGCATTTGTAGCTTTTATTTTGAGACACTGCTGTGCATGCGTGTCATTTGATTGTTTATTGTTTCTCGTTTAACGTTTTTCTGTGTATTTACTTTTATGATGCTTTGTTTTCAATTTCGTATATTAACCGTTTGTTACCCTTGTTTCATAATTATTATTCGTGTAAACTCGTTGTGAGCATTAGCTCTTAACATTAATAAATATATTCGTTCGCAAAACGTTTAAATTTCATTATAATTGGCGCAGTCGGAAATTCTTAATTCTATCACCGAATTAACTCGAACCTCGTATACTTGAAACTCGTAATCACTCGACATGTCTATTAACCTTCGTAATAGACAAGTACCACTCAGATCTTCGCCGCACTTAAGACGAACTCGTGGGACCCGTGGGAACAGAACCACACCCAGTTTATCTTCTAGTGCTCCAGTCATCGATATTGCTAACAGTGGTAGCACTGTCTCGAACAACGATATCACTGATATCACCGCTTGTGTTTGAAGCCAGCTATCATTAAAGCCTTCTGGTTTACTGTGCGAGAAGTATTCTGGAAGCGATTCCAAGACAAAGGTCGTCGAATGGCTCGACATTTTCGAACTCCTGACTAATGGCTATACCGAACACGAACGAATCACAACATTAGGACGACTCGTTTCTGGCGATGTAATCAACTGGTTAGCGCGTGACATTCTTCCACGATATCAACATATCACATGGACAGTGCCGTCAGCTAATGATACAACGCTTTGGTCGCTTCACAGTTAATCCGCTCGTGGAGGCAACCAAACGCATATTATCACCTCGTGAAACAGTCCTCGACTATAACAACGCTAAACGCAGACTACTGGATTCATCGGGAACTAGTGTACTAAATCAAGTGGCGATGCTAACGGAAGGCATGCCTGAACTCTACCAAATACAGATAGCGGCTGCACGTCCGCTAACCACCAACTCGAGGCTTGAAATAGCTTTAGCAATAGAAGATGCTTAACGCAAACGATTTCCATATCAGCAAACGAACACATATACTTCAGACGCCGATAGAAGACAAAGGTCATTCACGGTACAAGACGGCGATAGAAACCGGAAACACGCCCGATTTAACAGGAAGTCAGATAACAGTGCCTTACCAAATAATCCGTGTCGTTACTGTTCTGCTCAAGGAAGGGTGGAATATAATTGGCATCGACAATGTCCACTACGTAATACTTCGAATGTGTCAACTGGTGTCACCATCGCAACCGGAACTAAGACAACAGCAAATGCAAGTATTAACGCTGTTTCCAGCGCTTTCTTATCTTATGACGTGAAGGTTAATGG
>JAQIXJ010001016.1:0-24452 GCA_034700185.1 Phthiracarus laevigatus | reverse complement strand
ATTATTGTTTGAATAGTATGCTTTTGCTGTAAACACAGTACTATTATAAGCATACTAGCAAAGCAAGTGTGAAAATTTAAAAAGGACACACGTTAGAACAGTAACATTTTTTAAGAATTAAAATATAAGTCGAAAATTTGTGGGCACTATTTGTTATTTTTCTTAGTATGATAAACGTAATGATGGAAAAATAGCGTTTTTCTGATGGAAATTTAAAAATGTTTAATAATATTCAGTTCAACTCTTTTTTATTAAATATAATATAGTGATCGCAACAAATTTCTCAGGAAATCTTTAATTATAAAATATTTTTGTATTTTCTACGCCAGTTATTCTAACGAGACTCG
Organism: Phthiracarus laevigatus; assembly: GCA_034700185.1. Lineage (NCBI taxonomy): Eukaryota > Metazoa > Arthropoda > Arachnida > Sarcoptiformes > Phthiracaridae > Phthiracarus > Phthiracarus laevigatus. The sequence continues at coordinate 24,105 of JAQIXJ010001016.1, read as the reverse complement.
ACAGAATTATTGCATATTTTATAAATAAAGTAATAATTAAGACTTTTATCATTTTACTTCATCAAGGAATCCATATTACATTAAAAATGTATAAATGCATATAATGTTTCAAACAATTTCGACAACAATATCACTTAATAAGACATTTTTTAATTCACTTAAACATCAAACCATTTATCTGTGAATTTAAACATTTTACAGTCAAACACACAAGTATTCATAAAACAGGCAAGAATTTTCATAAAACTTCACACATTTGGTTTCATTACACACAACATTTCATAAAACAGGCAAAACTTTTCATAGAGTTAAATGTACAACACATTAAAAAGCATTAAAATTTAGTTCTAATCATTTATTACTTTTAATTATTATAGTATACGTATAGAATTAGTGTTGATTCTGAATTACTATTGTTTAATTCACTCAATTTAAGGTTTTGTTTTGACTGACTCTAAGTTTGTGACTCAAAAACAAAGCAACGCAATAAAACTTTTGACGCGTTATGGAAAGTTTTGCCTGTTTTATGAAAAGTTGTGTGTAAGTAAACCATATGTGCGATGTTTTATGAATAGTTCTGTGTTGAGTTATGAATACTTGTGTGTTACACAAAAATCTAATTTAAAACAACATTCTCTTATTTGAGATTTTATTAGATGCAAGAAAAAGTTTTCACAAAAAAAGGTCTTGTTTGCAAAAAAATCCATACATGTGATTATACTGATTGTGTTGAAAGTTTTGTGGCAATAAGTTAATTGAAAAGTGATATTTGTTATAAGCACACCAATGGGAGATTGATTGAATGCGCTGCCAATTGTGTAAAAAATATGACTTAAAGAGTCACAAAAATTTGCCGCCATTTATAACATGAAACATTCTCTGGCACTTTACAGTATATGCGTCCTCAAAACTTTGCAAACATTGTTTAATTTTAAACGAGTTTAAGTAACAAACAGTAAAAGCAGTTGACATACCTTCAACCTTTCAAGTAACTTATTGAAGTTGAATACTGTGTTGACCTTCACCTTAATTGATAGTTTGAATACTAAACAAAAACCGTTCTCTTCTGGTTTATGTGTTTGTTAAATCTTGTTTAAGCCATAGACCAGTAGATTCATTGTCAAGAATTTATTCTAAAGATACTCGAAAGAATTTATACTTAAAAATTTTATTAAAATATAAAACAAGATTTTTATTATGGCTAAAAGAATGCGAATGCATGATAGATTTTGTGTTGATAGTGCATCAAACATATCAGAAAACACTTCTATGCTTTCATTCAACAGTGAATTACAGAAATGTATAAATAAAGCAAATTATATATTGCAACAAAAGTGTGAATTAACTAAGAAAACTGTGTGCGGCTTTAATATAAATGATTTTGACATTAATAAAAAATTTGAATACAGAATTTTAAGTAAAATAAACGTGATTAAAATTGTGATCGACTATAATAATGAATTGAAATACAAGTGCAAATATAAAAGCTGTTTTTACTTAACGAAATGGAAATGCAATTTTAAAAGACATGTTATTAATCACTCAAAAATTTATAGATTTAGATATATATGTGACTATAATGAGTGCAATTATAAAACAAATAAATTTAATCACATTAAAACACATCAATTAATCCATACTAAAGAAAAAACATTTAAATGTTTTTGGCCTCAGTGTGGAAAGAGGTTTTGGAGAAAGAAATTTCTGAGACTTCATTATAGAATTCATCTTAATATAAAAAAATATAAATGCAGCAAATGTTGTAAAATGTTTATATTCAAAAGTAGCTTCAATAGTCATAAATCAGTTCATTCAAACATCAAACCATATAAATGTGATTATATAGATTGTAATAGATATTTTACTCAGAAAGGAAATTTAAAAAGACATTTATTGGTACACAGCAAAAAGAAGTTATATAAATGTGATTATAACGGATGCGGAAAAGTATTTATACAGCAATCTAATCTTTTTTATCATAAAAATCGACATATTGGTTATAATCCATATAAATGTGATTATAATGATTGTTTTATGAGTTTTAAGCGATTAAGTGATTTAAATCGTCACATTTGTTATAAACACACAAATGAAAGATTGTTTAAATGCGCTGCAAATTGTGGGAAAAAATTTGTTGCTTCTAGTGACTTAAATCGTCACCGAAAAATTTGCCGACATTCAATTATTTTATAATTTTACTTTCATTCAAGTTTAATTACTAATTATCTTAAATTAATTATCACTAAATAAATATAAATTTATTATCTATATATTATGATAAAATGTTTGATAAAAATAGATCTAAGTTAAATAATGAAATAAAACATAGCATGGTTATAGATTTTATAGATAGGAAAAAAATATTTCACATAGACTATTACGTTTAAATGTTCTTTAACCGTTTTGAAAGATATAAGCATATTAGGGTTTTGCACTCGAGTGCAGCACCGTCTTTATGATAATAGTTTATTTTTAACCAAATATTGTAAGGTTTTTCCACTTTTGCCAGTTTCTTGCATGTAAAGTGAATTAATGGCGTTACAACACTTACATATTACAAAATGTTTATTCGATTACCAACTATATGCAAGTTAATTATTAAAGTATATTTTAAGTTTTTATTTATTCAATTTTCATTTTTAAGTTTAAGGATTTGACAATGTCCGTCAGTCAGAACTTTGTAAATGTTTGAGCAGTGTTCTAATTACTTTAATTTTAATTTGAATACTTGAAATTTCAAAGTTCCGTTACTAATTTGAAGATATAAGTGAAGCTCATCTTTACTGTCACAATAATAAAATTAAATCTGCGGTCATAAACGGTTTTATTTAAAACTTCAAGAAAATATATACTCATATTTTATTTTGAATTAAATTTGAGTTTTAAACCATTTCATTTGTTTGCAAGATTCATGTCATCACAGCAATTATAAATTTTAAATTTGGAAATTTTATAATTTATGCATAATTTAAAAAAACACAAATCTTAGGCAAACAAAGATAACCTTTTCTCTTACACACTGAATGCGCTCTCAAAAACTTGAAATTTTTGTTTAGTTTTCAATCTGGTTTACTCGTAAGCAATAATTTAATAGGAGGTGTCATACCTTCAACCCTTCAACTAACTTATTGAAATTGTGTTGACCTTCACCTTAATTACTATTTTGAATTCAAAGCAAAAATCGTCCTCTTCTGCCGCAGATGTTTGTTAGATCTTATTTACGCCTTACGAATCTGACTTTGATTTTCATTATAATGAAGTTATTCTAACCATACTCGACAAAAATTTGTCTTGAATTTTTGATTGATTTTGTGTTGATAGTGCGTCAATTTTAATAGAATAAATTTTTATGCTTTCATTCAACAGTGAATTACAAATAGTTATAAATAAAGCAAATTATTTAATGCAACAAAAGTGCAAATTAAATGAAAAATCTATGTGCGGTTTTAATATAAATAATTTTTTAAATAATAAGAAACGTGAACACAGTTTTTAATTAAAATAAATGTGAATAAAGTTGTGCCTTAAATAAATGTGTATCTTTTATTCAACTTACAATATGTATTTATTATATGTAATTGAATATTTTATGTTTAAGGATTTGACAAAGCCCTTCGATCACAGCTTTGTAAGATTCTCAGCAGTGTTATAACTATAATTACTTTAATTTTAATTTAAATGCTTGAGCCAAATTGGGTGATTCACAATGCTTGATCTAGGTTTTCAGTGATTTAGAATATTATTGAAGATTAATTCAATAAATGTTTATATAACATAAAAGATTAATAATCTAAATTTTATAACTTACTATAAGTTGTATATAAGCGAAAACTAAGACATAAAATTTAATGTTTTGCACAGATCTTTCTTTCCACATTAAACCTGAGTTCTATTTATAATTAGTTGATAATCATCATCTTCAGCAGCATCTGTCGCAACGGAAACATATGTGGCAGCTGTTTGATATCATTGGTTACAATTTACGTGTTAGAAATGCGTTGTCATTAAGCAGAACGAAAGTTATTCTCAAGAACGAAACTCGACAGAAAGTTGTCGAAAACATTTGATAAAATATTAAACAATATTTTTATTATTGTCAAAAATGAAAACTTGTGATGCTATTTGTAATGACTATGCGTCAGGGATAATAGAAAAAATTTCTATGCTTTCATTAAATAGTGAATTACAAAAATGTTTAATTAAAACAATTTATTTATTCGAACAAAAGTGTGAATTATTTGGGAAAAATGTGTGTGCCTTCAATTTAGAAAATTCTGTGAATAATCAAAAATGTGAATACAGATTTTTAAGTAAAATAAACGTAAATAGAGTTGTGATTGAAAATAAAAATCAATTCAAATCTGAGTGCAAACTTAACAACTTTTTAAACTCCAATACTTCTATAAAGTATAATGTTTTATCGAAACATAAAATGAATTCTTTAAACTATTATAAATATCACTGTAATTATGATAAATGTAAATATAAAACTAACATAATTGTGAATTTTAAAAGACATCAATCAATTCATACTAAACAAAGACCATTTATTTGTGTTTGGCCTCAATGTGGACAAAGATTTATCTACAAAAATGCAATGAAAAGTCATCATGGAATCCATTTGAATGCTAAAACATATAAATGCACACATTGTTGCAAAAAATTTCGACAACAATGTAACTTAATAAAACATCGGTTAATTCACTTAAACATCAAACCATATAAATGTGAATATAAACATTGTAATCAACGTTTTACTCAAAAAGTTAATTTAGAGCAACATTCACTTATTCACAGCGGAATCAAATTATTTGTTTGTGATTTTAAAGGATGCGGGAAAACATTTTCACAAAATCATTACCTTGTTTTGCATAAAAATCGACATATTGGTTATAAACAATATAAATGTAATTATAATGATTGTGGCTTAAAGTTTTTTAGACCAAATGAATTAAATCTCCATATAAGCAGAAATCATATTAAAGAAAAGCGGTTTAAATGTGATTTCGGTGATTGTGTGAAATATTTTTATACTTCAGGTGAACGTAAACGGCACATATGTTATATACACACACCAAATGAAAGGTTATATAAATGTTTCCATGGAAAGTGTTCGAAAAAATTTGTTACATTATATAGTTTAAAGCGTCATCAAAAAGTTCATTGATTTTTTGAAGTTGTTTAATACATCTAAGTACATTAAACGTTTCCATGTTTGCATGAGTAAAATTTAGTAAATTTTATTTTTTGGGAATAGGAATAAACGATGTCTTTTACGAATCAACAGAATTTTTAGACAGCAATGTGTTGAAAACTTTGCAAAAGAAACTGTTGCAAAATAGTGATCAACGAATTTTTCATTATCAGGCATCTTTAAATAATTTTCTCACTGTTTATTTAAAACAATAGATTAGCCTATTAAATAGACAAATAATTAATTTTTAATAGACTCGATATTCTTGTGCTATATTCTTAGTATTTAATGAATTAACACACGATTTACAATTTTCGGTTGAAAACTCTTATTTCGGTATTTTCGGCCTGAAACTAAAAAATCGGTTATTTCGGTTAAATAAACTATGTTCTAAAAGCTTTGTTTTAACTTATTATTAGTTTATATTCACTTTAACCGAGCTTTTAAATAACAAAACCTTGTTCGTTTAAAACCGAAATATCCTGTCCTTATTAATTAGTAAGCAGTAAATTAAAATTTTACTTTTGAAAGGATTAATTTAATTTTTTTTTTCATTTAGCAAAATGATATCTATTTACAAGGCTTGTTTTTTAATAAGAAATCTCGTTTTTATAATTTTTATTTGAATAATGGCTCAATTCTAAAAGTGACGATTATTAAAGTCTGAACTTAAATCTGGACTTTAGAGCCGAACTGAGCTTTGAGATTTTGCAACATCAAAAGTCACAAGAATTTAAACCTGTTTTGCTTTTGGTATTGGCATTATTCCTTTATTTTGTTTTAAACAGAAACAATGCATCGTTAATCCTTTATCATACAAATGTTTTGTATCATCATTTTTCGAATTATTCAATTTTTTTTATTAAAACTACAAAACGATAAAGCTCTGTATGTTATGATTAGAATAAAATAGTATAACAGATAATAAATGACACGTAAGCGCAATTAAATGATGATAAATGAATCGCATATATACTCCAACAAATAAGGTGTGATTTGTTTTAGCTTTAAATAGAAAATAGTTTGATAACCCATCGCACACACACACAAATTTGAAATTTGTTGAATACGAAGCTGAGTAGTATCAAATAAATTATACGTCTATATACCATAATGTATATACGTTTGTCACACAACTTGTCGTAACAATTTCTTATTTTAAAGGTTACGGTATTTTCTAAAGTGATACTTGTCCTCCCATTTCATTCTTCTGTACGAGTGTGCAACTCGAAACTCTATTCTTCAGAGTGCGAGAACGAATGAAAGTATTAGAGAGAAAGAGAGATAAAGTTTTCTTTTTTTCAATAAGAATAAAAAGATTTTTAAAAAATGAAAGAAATAAAACAAATTATTGCTACACATATAGAGAGATAAGGGAAATACCTTTAAAGCTTGTCACTGGAATTTTTTTGCTACATTCATCCTTCTTTTATGGCATTATGTAATGATGTTCGCTGAATCAAACGAACATTTTACAGTTTTCCACTGATCATCAATTATTAATGAAAGTGCAAATAATATGTTTTACTTACCTAACGTTATAACGATCATTCCGTATAACTTGTAAAGTATTTTATTGCTTAAAGGTATATTTGCGCACTAAGTTTACTGTATATTTAAATCTAATCGCATTATTGAACCTTTTAAATCAAATTATTAATGAGGATTCGAAATTTTTACGTTAATCTTTTAAAAGGTATTTAAATTATTGGCAATCATATATTTCGGAAAACTTATTGGTCAAATTAAATTACGAATTTATTGGTAATCTATAAAATTGAAAATTGATTATATTTCGTTTGATTTTAAGAATGCTATATCAATACAATTAATTTTTGATGAATTTCCAAAAACTACTAGAAATTCCTTCGCAACGTTTGATACCGAGGCATCAATGCTTGTTAAATTATAAAATCAATAGACTCCAAAAAATGATTTATAACAAGCAGAAAACAAAGAAAAATTATTATTTTCGAAAAAATTCGATATTTCACCAAAAAATTTTACAGCATACTCAAACTTCGAACTAGAAAAAAAATAATAAAATAAATTATAGCCAGAGATAAATCAAAAATTTTTGGCGAAGTAAAACAATAAAGCATATACGGTATAGCGTTGTTTTACAAGAAACTACAAAAAAATAACTGTATATATACAACCCTTTTAAAAGCAAATCATTGAGAGAACAGAATTCCATTAAGGTTTTATACCATTAATACTAATATAATGTAGCACTAAATTGAAGGTTTATTTCCTGTAGTTTAATGTTAAGTAAATGAGCAGAGAAGTTACAATCAAAGTGTAGTTGAATTAACTTGCGAGCTGTTGTTTAAGTAATCACCGCTGCAGCCAACCAATCGATTGCGGGCGCACTATCTATAGTCCAAATTCTTATTTCCTAATCTCACATATGCTATTGACTAAATCTCGGAGGTGTCATAAGAAAAACTGTTGTGATGGTTTGTGAATGGAACGCTTCCATATAACCAATATCAATACACACACACATATATATATATTCGAGCACATCAGTGACTTTTTTAGCTATACATTCAGTATCTCCTTTACGTATCTCGTAAACACTTCTCTCTTTTTCCCTCTCTTTATACATTTTTTTCTTGGGCTTTGTTTGGGATAAATATCACTGCAGAATAAATCGTCAAAAAAGTCGCTTCACTGTTGGAGTTTATCATTGTACACGTTTTTCTCAAATAAAGAATAATGTTTCGTATCGTGTATTCAGAATAATAACGCAGCGCACCAAACATTTCATTGTGAAAAATAGTGGGCGAGAGGAGAGAGAGAGAGAGAGAGAGAGATGAAGAATAAAAACTAAACCAAATCAAAACCAATCGGAATTAAGATTGTTTGGCTTTGATTCTATGGATTGTGTAGTATAGAGTGTCAATACTAGTGATATTATACACTAACAAACAAAATGTTATATTATGCCTGATTTAAGGACAAGCCGATGCATGTGCTCGAGGCGTGCCATCGCTTTAATACATGATTTGCATAATGTATTCTTTATTTTGTTGGGAACTAGTTATCATTGCAAACAAAAATGAGTTTACAAATACAGAGTTAATAAAAAAATGAGATGAAATCGAATAATGAGATAAAATAGTTTGCGCTATCGTTTTGTCAATTCTTTCGCAATGCGACTCTCAATTCAAGTCTCATTTCCACTCTGTTATTGCTTTAGGGATATGAATATATGAACGCATAACGCGTACATACAGAATTATAGTTACATTTTACGAAAGCAGCCGCAATTTCAGTTCTGATTTATGCAATGGCTATATGTTGTCATTATATTTGTTTGTCGCGAGAATTATACTCACAGTTTTATTTGCATGTTTAATACCAGCCAAACAAATCATTGAATTGAATCAATGGTATTCTCCGATTGGGAAGAGAGAGAGAGAGAGAGAGAGAGAGAGAATAATAAAAAAATAAGTTCGTGTCCAAACATTTAATATTTCTTCTTTTATACTGTTTCGATCCTCTCAAATGATTTGTTCTACTTAACGAAGATCGCTTTTGTTATATTTATGTTTGCGGCATTGAGGAACCATTCACTTTAGTAGCAGCGAATATCTTATACAAGTACAACATCATCTTTGCCAATCTCTTCATTTCTCTCATCTTCCAGCTCTCTCTCTCTCTCTCTCTCTCTCTCTCTCTCTCTCTCTCTCGTCTATATTCGAGATACGGTTTGGTGGATGCAAAGCTTTCTCTTTTAATGGTCTGATCAGCCATTGATTTTGTAGCTCTCATTGGCTTCTCATGGTTACATCTCTATGTACAGTTACGAATTGAAAAGGGAAACTTGTTTTTAAAAATAAGTGCCTCACGAAAGAGTATTACTATAATACAATAGCATATTGTTTAGCCTGTCTTTTTATTTTCCACTCTAAAGCATTGTATTTATCAATTGAGAAATATTTCAATTGAATTTTGATAAGCATTAAGTAAAAATTTGTTAAAAAGCATTTTGTAACACAAGATTCTCTTATTTGGTTTTTAAATAATGCAGTGTATGTTCAATGTTTGATCAACATATTTAAACGAAAAAGTTTTAACTTAGTTTAATAAAGAAAGGAGACTTTTTCTTTTATTATTTTTCTTTAACGAACAAAAAACTATCTTTCGTGTTAGTATTAATAGCATAGCATTTTATAATTAAGTTTATATGCTGATTATTAGTAGAAGTATTTGTAAATAAAATAAACACTTATTTAGAGCACTTAGAAAATTCCTGTTTAATAAAATTGAATAATAAAAAAACTGTTTTTTCGTAATTTTTTCCTAGATTTATATTCAAATTTATTAACATTCTTTGTGATAGAATTAGTGAGGAATTATGATGTACAGGAATCATCAATCTTTTCATTCATAGCAATATTAACGGTTTTTTCACAGCTTTTCAAACAGAAACGGAACTTTGATTTTGTTAGGCTAACTTTCAAACATGAAACCATTATCAACTAAAAACTTATTATCATCACTTTTTATCAAATACTATTATTATCATTTCTGTTCACAATTATGATACGGAGCATAAAATGGTTTTTGGGAAAAAAGGGTTTATTCAGGTCATCACTGCTCCCACAGTTAGCATTTTAAACAACTGAACCGAACTAACAAAAATAATTATTTTCATTTAACTTCGCATAAAAATACTGCGTTGCAGAGATAACTGCACGTACAATGTAGCTGTACTTTTATTTTTATTGCCACAGTAAAAGAGTTTAATGGTAATGTTGATTTTTGGAAATTGTTTCTTTTATTAACTTTGAATGATTATCGTCATTATTAAGTTTCACCCGAAAAATATGCCCTAATTTATTATCATTTATAATTTAAAAGTAAATTTATTTTTTTCGATTATATAGAAGATTACTTTTCTATTGAATTTTGTTATAAAAAAACGTTAATGTGTTTTAGATTTCTGTGGTGGATGTTAAATACTAGTTACGAAACGGCTTGTACTTGTATTCATATTAAAAAAAAGTTTATTATATTTACAAAAAAATTTACCCATATTTAAAACATATATATTCCCTATTATTCCCTATTAAAGATTTTAATTATAAAAGCAGATATTAAACATCACATCTTCGTCAGGCATTCTACTGGGTATTCAAATGATGATATTTATCCATTTTTAATCCAACTTTTTTTTAATTACTGTACATAAAAAATTTAAAGATTAATTTAGCTATCAAGTATTTTATTAAATTTGATTTATCTCATAATAAGAGGTTTTTTACTTATTAGAGTCAACAAAGCTTAGATAAGATTAGAAATTTAATAATTTTCAACGCATAGTCGCTTATAATAAATATTAAAGGATAAACTTTCGCGCATTGAATTTTTTTGTATGGAAAATAATTTTATTTTTGTTTATCAAAAATTAGTTTATCGAAAGAATAAAACTGTTAGTGCAAAATAACAGAGGCAGTTATGCTTGAGTTATTGCACAGTTTTTATGCATTATAGCGTACCTTAATTTTTTTGAAACACAATATCAATGGTTTTTATTAAATTAGATTACATTAATAATTCAGGAAAATTGTGTTTACTGCGAATATGCCCAGTAGAGATTGAAAATATTTAATTTTCCAAATCCTCTACCATGCCATTACCGTACTCAAAATTTCTACTACCATTCCATTACAAGTAAACACATTTTTTTAATCCATTACCGAACCATTACCGTTAGTTTTTTCTATTCCACTACCTTTCCATTCATTACCGTTACACCATTTAAAAATTTTAGCTCTACGCGCAACTCAATCTGGATAAAAAAAACAATTTTTACGTGATAAGTTGTATATTGAAGTCGAAAAATGCTTATTATTTATTATTTTTTAAAATTAGTGTTAAAAAACTGCAAGAGAAATGTAAAAATATTTGTTATTTGATAATTATATTATTTAAATTTTCTTTCTAAAATCAGACCATAAACCACTACCGTTCCATTACCGGATAACACAGTTATTTTCATTCCATTACCGGAGCTAATTTTTAATTCCACTACCGTCCACGCTAATGGAACTAAATTTTCAATCACTAATACCGAGTGTATGTTTATGTCTTGAAAATTTTAGAACTGTCTAACAACATTCGCTGAATATTAATGTTTTGCCAGCAAATTATGTATGAGAACACGCACATCGAAATAACTCTAATATAAAACATAAAATATAGCTTTAAAAATTAGTATAAAATATGATTTTCTATGCTTTATAAACTTTAATTTGATATTTGACAAGTACAGTATGATACGACAACTTTTTCGTTTCTGTATCGTATTTGCCGCATAAATAGCGGCTCTTTTTAAATAATATATTATTCCATATGATATGAATTAGTTATAAAATAATTTTTTAAAACGAATAACAATAAAAAAGGAGAAAACAGAATGGAAACTATAGTTTATTATTATCAATAATGGGATGCTATTATTAAAATGATAACAATAAAAACAGCGGTAATGTTCGTTTAACATTGACATTATTGCAGTGCATTAGCATTATTTTATATATATATTTTATACTTAAACTTATTTTTAATTTGGTTAAAAGCTAGTGATTTAGTTTATGCCATGTTTTATTATTTTCACTGGTAATCTCGCAAAAGAGTGGGAATATATTAGAAATTCAAACGAATATATATGATTATATTAGTCATCATAGGTAATGGCTTAATTATCATAATCTCCGGAGATTTTTTTTGGAGGGGGGAGGAACCCCGTAAATAAGGAATTTGTTATCGTTAATGTTTCATTTTGACAGTTTAACATTTCACTTCAATGTTTACTATTGTTATACAAATAAAAGGTTAAACCGTAGGAAATCTTTGCTTAAATAAAAATCATTTATTTAACACCCGAAATATGTGTGTTTAAACTTTCATCTTTATAAATATCTAATGGGACAAAGTTAATCACGAATCGAGCGCTGCTTTTTCTTTTAATCGACTTTATTTCGCAGCGCGCTATTAATATTTGAATAGCTATTGTGAGTCAAATGAACTCGCGAACTATTTCTGACACACAAACACACGCTGCAGAACAGAATCCGTATACAAAGCAACAAATTATATCTGCTCTCAACTCTAATCAATCATAGAAAAACATATGGTATTCAATAAAGCCTAAGAAAACTAATAATCGTACCGTATTTGTACTCAGTTAATGGTATACAGAAATTTCCTCGGGTAATGTATGTGCAGTTTTGCATGGCATTTACAATTTGCTAAGAAGTAGCATTTCAGGAGTTGTTGGCGAATTTTGCCATACACACCGAACTTAATCTGCCCAAACCACTCCCTAATGATTTACTGGACATTAAGTGTTACATATTCAGATTCGTAAGCAAACTGCCAGCGTCTAAACAGTCTAGAAATTTTCAGCCAGTAATTATTGGATATTAGTTTTGTATTAAATAAAAATTATAGATTATATTGCAATGATTCTCTCTTGTTTAAAAGCTACATGTATATGAATTATTTAGAAGTTCATTACATTCAGAGGCCTGAAGATTTTATCTTTTTTCTTTATCTTCGCAATCAGACATTTTTTGTTTATGTTAGTAAAGTAATTTTATGTTTTCGTGATTGTCTCAGAGAATATATTTTCTTATAAATATTTTACCAGTTAATCAATTTGGTAACTGATTTAATGCGCTTCATTTTACTAATTTACTACCCAAGACTCAAAATAAACAATAGTCTAACGGTTGCAGACTTAACGCCGGCGGAAGTAAAAGTAATTTTGCTAGATTTCCGTTTATAAACTCAAAACAATCACAGGCAAAAACGTATATTTCTGCTTCTTTAAAAATATATATATTTATTTATTATTTTTATATAAAAAAAACTTTACCCAAAGAATAATAAATCATTTTTAATAATTAGTTTCTGGGGAATTTTCAAAAAAACCCAACTAAACCCAACTGTATATAGTTTCTCTTTGCAAAAGTCAAACTATAATTTTTTCCCGTTGATATAACTTTTATTCAGAGTATTCAGAAGTGGAAACGACAACCAGTAATGAACCTCTATTATGGAAGAATATTCTGTATATTCAGTAGTTTTAAACTTGTGTACTTATAGCATGGAATTAATGAAATAAATAAAAATAAAATAAATGACTGAATAACTTGTACATCTAAGCTTATACTTCTGTGCTAGTGTTTGTAATGTCGAGTTTAAATGGAAAAAGATTTGCAAATATACGCCATTACCAGCCAGTATTATTTTTTTTAAAAAAACGTTGCTCTTATTTGCGCAAATGAATAATTTACATGTCTATGCCTTATTAAACACGTCTTTTAAGTCAGTTTATTACATGACGGAAATCTTATTTTTATTAAATTAAAATTTATGAACACATTCAGAGTAACATTACGCGTTTCGTACAAGTTTTATTTTTATTGTGAAATATTAATTTTAGTTTAATTACATTTGATGCCATAATTATAGGCCTAAAATCTTAATTAAAACGGTGCCGTATATATTTATACGTCGCAACATAAATATTATTTATAATATAATGTTCAAGTTTAGATGAGCTTTAATCCATTAGTTTTTAATTGATATTAATTATTGCTTTCCGCGAAAAATCGATATTTAAAATATGTTATAAAAATTCATACAATGACAGATATTTTATACTTGCAAATTTTAGTCGCTATAATTTAAAATATCATTTTATAACTTTATCATTAAACAGTTGAATTCTATTAATGATTTAAATAATGGGTGTTATTTTGTTTCATTGATTCTTTTCAGCAACAATTTTTAAAAACATAAAAATGCATGCATTAACAAAATTTTATGCTGATTTTTTTTTTACTTTTTTATTATTTTTTTAGCGTATCTGCTTTTCTATTTTATGTTTGCTTCGAAAAGTTTTTTGAAACTTTTTTATTGTTTAGATATTTTAATAATATATTGTTGATGTTGTGAAAAACAAACTTTCGTAATATCATTTTGTTATGAACATTCTGAATATTATATATAATGTTCAGTTTTACTAAAATAAAACTCGTAACTCTAGATTTTATTATTGATGGAATAAATATTTAATAAACTCTGCCGTAATATTTGTACCAACTTTAACATTCAACTAATTGTTTTATTATTTACCGCTACATGCATTTATTTACTTTTATGCCGTATAAATTAATAAATGTTGTAGGATTTGAGAGTAATTAATATATTATATAAAAGAAATCACTGAAACCCAATTATAAATTTGGTTTATTGAGATGGAATAGAATGGAATATCGTGGTTACACTAGGGTTTTAAAAAATTATCGAACAATTTTCATTAACTCTGATAGGATTTTTTAATTTATCAACAAATAATAAGCGTCTATAGTATCAGTATAGCGTATTTAATCTAATATTTTTTTAGCTCACTTTTTTTAGAAATAGGAGAGCTTATGCATTTGAGCATGTCCGTCTGTCCGTCCATCTGTCCGTCCATCTGTCCGTCCATCTGTCCGTCTGTACGTTCGCAGTCTTATATTAATCAAGTAGATTTCCCGATTTCTTTAAATTAATTATGGAATTTTGACTTTTTTCACTTGATTTAACTATTAAGTTTTTTACATAAGTAAACCTTAACCTTTGAAAAAGTGAGCTCTCTATGAATGTGTCGTTCTTGTTTGTAAATATCGTTGGATTTAAATTTGAAGAAAATAGAGAATTCATTTCGCAAATTAAAATCAAAAAACAAATTTCGTAAACAATTTTGAAAAAATTCCCCAAAAATGCATACTTAAAAATTCAGGCCTTATTGAAATTGATTGGATATAAAATATATTAATTAAAACTATTAAGCAATTATTCTGAAATACGTATAAATTAGGACAATACTCTTATCACTATTTCACCACAAAAGACGAATATTGATCGGGCGGCTAAATCCACGCTATTAATCATAATAATAGTTACGACATACGAAACAAACTTTATTAATGTATTCTTTGTAACGCTTTTCAAAGAAAAAGTAGAAATGATTGCTGTCTAATGATAATCCATTTCTTTTTCTCAAATTATCTTCGTTTTTTTTCGGTGTTGTAATTGTGCAAATCGGGTGAATACTAATGTGATTATTCGTTCGCTAAGTTTATTGTTTTGAAACCACAGCCTCTCTAACAGCGAATAAATAGTATTATTAAATAATAGAATGAAAGAAAAACGATTTTTAACAATTTTTCGTGCCATTGATTTAGAGAAAAAATTTCTGTTATGGTATTTTTTATATAATGGCCAACAAAAGAGAAAACTAATGATACAAACCTTCGAAATTGATGAAATGGAAGTAAGTTATGGTTTTATAACATTTGAATAAATTGTAACTTTTTAAGTATTTAGAATCTAAGCGCAAAAATTAGCTTTATTACAGTAAAATTTTATTAAGGTTTTTATTATTTAATAAAAATTCTCGTAAAAATGTGATGGAATTCTAAAATTGCTAACTAGTGTTGGTTTCTTTTTTAAACTGAAACTGTTTAATTCAAAATGTTTAATGGCTGCGGGTTTTTGAGAAAATGAGAATTAGAATTTTTAGAAATTATTTTGTTAAAATTGATTTGACTTCAATTCTTTAAAATTGATTTGACTTCAATACTAGGTTTTGATTACTTATATCTTATTTTTATCAATTGGAATTTTTATAAATATATATTCTAAATTATTTTCTAATTTATTTTTATCTAACAGTCTTTTAAAATTGCAGACAATTTTCATATAATTATCGAAAAAATAGCTTAAACTTTTCAACAATTTACTACATTTTCGGCATAAATTTTAAATTATTCTTTACTATTATAATACTTTATTATTTTACTGTAATGTTCTATTATATTTTGGGAGAATTTTTCATCTCGTGAGCCAAAGTAGTTAAGTTTTCATTATTTTTTAAATAATTTATTTGACACTTGAAATATTAAAAAAATAAAAGACAGCAAAAATTTTCATACTTCCAGTTAATATCGATTATTATTATAACTGATATTTGAATATGAAATATAATAGTCATGTCAAAGAGGATATATTTTAGTGTCATGCGAAAAAAAACTGCAATTTCTGCTGCAGTATTAGTTAATACATTATAATGAAGCGCTTAGATTGTAATACGAGGAAAAGATAAATATCTTTGTTATTTAATACACGCTCGCGCATACAGAATCGCCTAATGTTAATAAATAAGAATTAATAAATACGCTATAGATTCTGCATCCCAGAGCTTACTCTTACCCCAGAATGTTATCCGTAATCTAATAAATATTATAAATATATATCAATAACTTTCAATATTCAGTATATATGTATATAGACTGTTAGTGCAATAGGCATTCTTTGCAAATGTTAACTCGTAAGCTGGAAAATATATAGAGTAAAACGAGAGAGAATTTTACTCTAAAATTAAATTATGTGGAATATAATATGGATTTTGCAAATCGAGTTTAACTGCATTAGCCTCTGTGTGCGAGCGTAAAAGCAGCCATAAGTTAAAAATTGTATTATTACAATAAATCTTATTAATACTTTTTTCGTTTGAAATTGTTTTTGTTCCATTTTCTTTCTCCGATTTTTTTTCTATAAAAGATTTATTTTTTTCAAAAGAGTGAGCGAGAAGAAAATATCACGTCTTGAAGGCATAGTTTTTTGTTTGCGCATCGATTAAGTGCTAAGGAATTGCGGTTTTTATAATTGCCATGAACTAACTGGTAGTTATGAAAACATCGCTACCAAAAAAAACAAAACACACGCACGAAAATTAAATTAATTTTTAACTTGGATTCAGTATTTTTTTGCAGAACAAATATTGCAATGATTTCTATTCCCCCCACTGTGTCTGCTGATGCTTATGTCTGTGACCTAATCTATTCTAATTTAGAGAAAATGTTATTTTTAGTTGAAATTATGTTAGAATAATAACTTTTGGTCCGTTGAGGATTTGTATCATTTGCAGTTGTTGTCAACTCGGAAAGCAATGCCAGCGCACATAACACATAACAAAGTTACTCATGCAATATAATAGTGTTCTTCTATTTCCCACTGTAACAGTAGCGGAACCCGAAAAATAAGTTTTTTCCACTGGCTTATCGCGATACTACAGTGATAAATAGTTATTGTGTGCGCGCACACATATATACAGTATAGTATACTCGACAGAAAAAATATATATTACCGAAATTAGAAAAATATTATCTTTCATATCGTTTACGTAAAACATAAATTTATTACCGCTTTTGCATGTGTGCCCCATTATACTAATTTTTAATTTCAAATATTACATATAAATAATTGTATGGTTGCATGCAATTTCGTTTATTCCTCTATCGTTCTCTTTCCTAAAGATTATTTTTTACTGTGCGTATTCACTAACAAATTATTTACTGGCTTATACGCTATCAACCAATACATAACAGCAACAGTCTATTCAGAGTAATGAGATATAAGGAAAGAAAAGGCTACGAGGAGTACGGAGAAAAGAGAGCGAAGATAATGAACAGAAAACATATTTGATGATATGTTCCGCAGACCATATTCCTATGTCTATTACATTTGAGTTGAGTTATTTTACATATTCCCCAAAGGATTACAGGCGAAGCGAACATCTATTTAATTTCGTTTAATGTATTCGTTTTTTGAAGAAAATAACTACACAATAGTTTTTCGTGTGTGTATATATCAAACAGAATCGCATTTTCCCGAATCATAATATTATGCAAACCAAAAAATGTTTAATAAATATCTTCTATTTCTTCCTCTTCTTCTTTGCTAAGAGGATAGATAAAATTATGCATACGTACAACAAACGGCGGAGAATATTCTAAATTATCTTTCTATTAATCATTATCTATTGTTACAAAATGCTTTCATATTATTGCTTCAATATCTATGCGTAACGTATTCGAAAAATAAGGCACTTTTTATTTCTCCTATTTTTTCCTATTATTTTGATTAAACTCGCATTTAAATAGCATGAATAAACGCGTTTGTAAAGCAAAACAATGTAAAAGATAATTCATTTTGATGTGTCGTGTGTCTTATCTTTAATTTTCTGGTGCCGATTTTCCTCGACACACGCACAGCAAACACCATTTACTCCTTTTTATCAGTGTCGCTATAACTTTTTCACGGCTTATACTATCAGTTACGTTTCATTCCGTTTGCCCGTAATTTTACTTCATTGGGAAAAAAACTGGGGCTTAAGTTTACTACGCGCTAACTCTTCTGCCGTTCAACGAAACTGTTATCAGTGTTACCGCACTGATTGAGAAAATCATTCTTATTCTTATTTTAAGGCATACACATACATCAGCGTTTGACTTCCACTGCCATTTCTTTATTTTATTCTATTTTATATGTAGACAATGTTTTCTATAACTCCTTCTTTTTCTTCTCTTTCTCTCTTCTCTCTTTTAAAAGTTAAACTAAATTTATGAATCTTTTGAGATAGTATTGAGAGGAAAAAAGTTTTTTTTGATCAACAAAATTGTAAAAAATTGTAGTTTTGTTAAAAGCAATCATCGCATGCAAAGAAGTGTGAAAAAAAGATATTAAATGTATTAAATAAAAATAAATATTCGAGTAAAAAATAGTAAATCATTGTTTTAGTAATCGATTAGAGAAGAGATCTCTCTGTGTGTGTGTGTGTTGCATGTGTATGTGCGCTGCTTTTTTTCAATAATGATAACAAAAAATGACTCTCAATTATCTTGTCATTTGTAAGCCTGGAATGATCTTTCGGAGGAAAAAAATAGTATGGTAGAGCCTGTATCCGTTAGTGAGGCAGTAGTGGAACGCTAACACAGCGCCAGCAGAATAATGTGATGAAACGCCACCAAATGTCTGTCTCAGTTGATTAATGCTTACCATTAAGCGTTGACAATAGTTGTTCCAGTTTTTTGAGGCCATGTGCAGCCACGGCAGTGCCATTGCTCTGTGTCACAATCATAATAATGACAAACTCGTTGTCCGCAAACCATTATTTAATCGCATTGTTCCTTTTAATAGTAACCCATCCATCCGTTCCTATTCGTATAACCATCCCCTATAGCCAAATGTTCATTCGATGGCATACTTCTATTTAATCAATATTATATATTGTCTAAATGGCGTATCAATTATATTTACCATTGTATTTATAGGTTATGGCAACAGACCGCGAACATCGGAAGGGAAAGTGGCCACAATTGTGTACGCTATTGTGGGCATACCGCTAATGCTACTGTTTCTGACCAACATTGGCAATATATTAGCCAAAGGGTTTAAGTGTTTGTATCGTTACTGTTGCAATTGCTCAAACGGAGATCAACTGTCTTCGTCGAATCATCACAATCTACACTCCCATCATCACTTGCACGATCACTATCACGTGCATCACATTGCGTTAAACGACGTTAGTCCGGGCGGACATTTGATTCAATGCAACTCTACTAGTGATCCTTATCGGACTACAAAGTGCTATTCCGCGTGCAATTCCAACTCACCTCAGCAGTACAGTGTAGGAGCCGATACCGAGAATAAGATGTGCACCGAAATACCGGATAACCATAGTTGTAGTGCAGACACGTTAAACAGGAATCACGCCCATTCCCATCACTCTATTCTGAGAGGTGCCACAGACTCGTCTGACATAATCAATTCAAGTACAATATCGTCGGGTCCGCAGTTACTTAATAATAATAATGACGAACAAAGAGTTAGGGTACCAATTATATTGTGTGTATTGCTCATTGTCGCCTATGTCCTTCTCGGTGCATCAATGTTTTATGTATGGGAAGGATGGTCTATACTTGATGGCAGCTATTTTTGTTTTGTCACACTTAGGTTTGTGCGTTCGCTGCGATAATAAACGCTATATTTTATTTTAAATTATACACACTTCGGTGAAATAAATAAACGGAAAAATTCAATTTGATATTTTCAAAAAACTATTAAATTAAATTACATAATATAATAGTAGATTAAAGCGATTCTAATCAACTTAATATAAAATTATTTTAATAGGAGATAGTTTTATATGTAATACAGTACCCATTTTTTATTGAACATTTGATAAAATACTGTGGATTTATATATACAGTACTTTATATAAATATAAAGCAATCAACTTAATCTTTTTCATATTCTTGCGAACATTTTACGGCGCTCTCAGATGTTTATAAAAAACGTTTTTTTCCCATTTTAGCACAATTGGTTTCGGCGATTTAATGCCCAGTGATTCGGTATTAAGTGGCAAAAGTGGCTCACAAAAGAAACTCATTATTACTAGTGCTTATATTATTGGCGGAATGGCTCTGATAGCTATGAGTTTTAATCTAGGTATTTTCGCGCTACCAGTTTTCCATGTTTATTGAGTTTTTATTTTTGTTTTGTTATAAAAAAATTTTTTTTCTTATTTTTCTAATTTTTTTTGTTATAGTACACGAACAAGTTTTAAATAAATTAAAAAAATTCGGAAAAAAGCTAGGATTATATTCGGAAGATACGGATGATGAAAGGGAAATTGTACCTCACCATCATCCGAACGATGAAGATTTCGACGTTTAGATGTATATATAATCCATTGTATAGTTTGTTATTGCAACGAAAATTGATACGGAAAACGTCATCTGTTGTGCGATCAAATTTTTGTATCAGAAAAGCTAATATATTATTTGAAACAAAGGCTCAAAATAGTGTACACGAGACAATGAAGATTATTAAACTAATTGTTGATAACAAATTGTAATTAAAATTCTAAAAAAATATCAAGTTATATAATAATATTAATCAATCATTAATCGAAAATAACTCTATAAAAGTTGAATTATTCTATACTGTGAGATCATGTTATCATTAAAAATAACTGTTTATTTATTTGTATCAATAAGCGATCATTGTATCATTTTTATATAACGAATCTTATTTTTTCGGTTCATCCATACAGTAATTATTATATAATATAATTTGTTTCTTACGCCAAATATTTGCCGAATGTTTAACAAAATAAATCGTATTCAATCAATATTTTGTTTCTACTGTATAAAACTATCATTTTTTAGGTATTCATTAAAATTAATTATTAACATAAAAAAATCAAAATTCAGTACTGTTATTAAATGTATTTTTTAAATAAATAAGTTTCCGTTTTGATTATATTTCTGCATTAAAAACAAAAAAAAAACATTCGGTACTGATCGACGAAAAAGTTTTGACTTATAAATAACTTTTATCTAATTATTATCATTGCGATATACAAACCGAAATTATATTACTTATTAATGGGATAAATCTGCAGGAAAAAAGCGAAAAGATTATTGCGATCGTTGCGATACACAAGTAGAATTAATGCGAATAACATAAAATAATATTTTCCATTAAAAATATATTGGTTTAATCAAGCGAGATTGTTTTTTTTTGTTGTTGCTTCGTATAGGAGACAAGTTTTATGATAACGTGAAGACGAAATAGGATATCGACTTATTACCAGCACAAAAATGAACGTAAGCTTACGTAAAAGCTTGCGTAGGTTTTGCCGTATTTGTCACAAAATTTAACTAATCTAGAAATATACGACCCAATTGTCCGTTCATTAAATTGTAGACCAAATCTAATTTTCCGTTATATGTATGTATATTAGGTTTCATTAATAATTGGAGTTGACATTAACATCTTTCCGTGTTAAGATAACATCCATTACCATATTTTCCATTTTTTAAACAGATAATTTTAAATGTATACCAATATTTCTAAAATCACAACTTTTGGAAGAAAAAACTATTTTAAATTTTTGAAAAATTCTTACATTATTCTAGAATTGATATTTTTTCGTTTTGGAAAACAGGTCTTTACGGTAGTTATGAGAAGAGATTGATTTATATTGATTTTTAAAGGAAGTTGTGCATCGATTCAAACACATTTACCTATTTTCGATCAGATGCCACTTAAATACCATAAATACTTTGGGACTTTATTTTTGTGAAAAATTCCTTGAAAACTAGCGAAGGACCCATAGGAATTTTTGGTTTGTACTTTGATTGGTCACACTTTAAAAATTTTGCGATTACATAAAATTTTTCTCTTTAAAAGTGTAAATGTCAATGCCCTTATGCCACATACAATGTTATGTAGACCAATAAGAGATATTTTTCAAATATTTATTATTAAGCTTATTTAATTTTCCTTTGTTTTTCGAAACTTTTTATATAATTTATATAAATTATATTTTATTTCCAATTAGCAAAGTATGACTAGACTATAATATGAAAAAAATAATTTTTCTAGAAACAACAACAAAACTAACGACGTAAAACATAAAAAATATATATAATTTAATTCAGTCGCAAATCACCTAAATGTGAAACAACATTTCTTCAACCAAAATAAACTTTTCTTTTAACCATAATGATCACAGTTTTATTTTGTTTTTAATTTCTCCCAAAATTTCTTTGTTTGGATGTATTTATTGCGCGCAATAAATTGGCAAAAATAAGCGAGAAAAATCTTAAAAAGATCACAATAAACCAAAATAAAGTTTAATAAAGCGCTCGACAAAGAAATAATAGAGGGAAAGCGAGAAACATGTCATAAACTAAATTTAAGCTCATCTCGTGTGTTGTCATATATCTCCTGAATAATAGAATAAATAAGGAATAGTAAAAAAAATAAAAATAAAATAGTAGATGAATCAATTTTCAATCTCGCACACTAAACTCTGTATTGATGATTGTGTGTGTGCGAGCGCTAACGAAAAAAAAGAGCTGTGGCTCAACATTTTGGAAAATAGACCGGAATGTGATTTATTATTATATTTTCGTTGTGTGAATCAAAATTGTCAGCAATTTTTATTCGCTAAAAAAGCGCAACGAAAAAGAATAATGCGGGGAAACAAAAAAGTTTAAATATTTCGTTGAAGAATGTCAAATACATTGAATGGCTGTCATTACAGCAGAAAAAATTTTTTGTTGGATATAGCGAAACAAAACTCCGTTTCTTTTCAAGGGTGAAAAAATTATCTGCTGATTGTTTCGCTGGGGACGCAGAATTGATTAATTTTTTATTTTTTGACTCCAGGGAAATAATTTATAAAATTTTAATTAAGTTCGTCTAATGAATTAGCTTTATCTAAAGTGTTTTTCTGGCATTCATGGCAATTGCTTTAATAATTAATTACTTTAATTAATAACTTTTAATTGCATTCAAGCAAAATTAAAAAATATGCGAAAATTATTGCATTTATCTTCACTAACAAATAGCAAAATAAATATTACCACAATGCTATAAAATTTTAACAAATTTCGTTAAAAATGTCGAGATATTTCAAAATTATTGTTTTATATTACCGAAATTATATTTCACAATTTTTTAAAAATTTTCGTGGATATAAGTTTTACTTTGTTTTTTAACTAATCTGTTTCGTAATTTAAAATTTAGAATATACAGGGGCTACAAAAAATAAAATCGAACACTTTTGACGAAGTTTTTTTAATACTATATAAAAATAGTTAGTTATGAAATATATATTAAATAATAGCTTATAGTCTATTAATTGAGGAAAAATGGGTTTAAAATTTTTTAAACTCATAATTAAAACTTTATTAAAATTTTTTCTTATGGGTCTTGAAAAATAGCTTTTAACATGCTTTTTTGAAATTTTGTTATAAAAAATTACTTTTAACTGAAGAAAATTTATGAAAGTTACAATTTAATTTAACTGATGCCTACTTTATCAAAAAATAAACTTGTTTTTACGAATATCAACTTAGTTTTTTCAAAAAATGACTATTTAAAAACTCCAATTTTACTCCTTTTACACTTTAATGAAATAGTAATTTTTATGATTTTTTAAACTTTTATGGTACTTCCGGTTTATAGATTTTTCACTTGTTTTT
>JAQIXJ010001015.1:0-24469 GCA_034700185.1 Phthiracarus laevigatus | reverse complement strand
AGTTCTGAGAACTACAAAGAGTTGTTATGTCAATACTAGTCGTGATGAAGCATTACTATAAATGTGAAAGTAAAGGTGTCCCAGTGAAAGAATCAAGTAATGAACGTTAAAAACTATCTTATGACGGAATAGACAAGTTTCAGCTAACGTATGAATTTGATGTTATTCGTGAAATATTTTTGTTTAGTTGTTTCCATGATTTCATGACGATTGACATCATATTAAAAAGAAGTGTGTATGCAATAAAGAACTATCGGATAGTTTTTTTAAAAAATCTTATTTAACTTTCTCTTCAAATTTTATGGCTTTATATGTAAACATTTATTTAGTATTTATGGAAAATAGTTTTAATGATTTCACATTAAATATAAAAATTACAGTGAAATTTATCCGCAATTATTCATTTAAATTACAATAAGCTGACATCAGTTTCTAATAAACTTATTAAATTTATTTAAGAAAAACATAACTCAAATTCTTTGTTGAAAATTTTTAGATTATAAAACTTATTTATTGTTTTAAATAGATATAAAATTATTTCTTAATCATTGCTTTTATTTTTATCCAAAAAATAATATTTCATCAAAAAAACTAATTTTGTTTTAATTTAATAAACAAAATCTTTTCAATTAATTATGCGATTTCTGTACCATCTGTAGTGATGAAGATAGTGAATATCTTGGTTATAATGGTAACCGTGTGGGTAATGATGAATGTGATGTCTATATTGACTGTGATGTCAAGTCAAAATGGTGTTTGTGCTGCTCAACAATAAACAAAAATATTTTTATTTATATGAATGCCAAAATTTAGATATATGGATTTTGGTTCATCCGTTTGTAAGTGCACTTTTGGCTGTTCTTTCCGATAGATCCCGTTTTCTTTTAATAATAAATGTATTTCTCATATAATATTTTCATGGATTGCATGTTTTAAAATTCAGGTTAATATAACGAAAATCAGAATCAGAATAAGAATAAGAAAAAGAAAATGAGAAAAATTTCATGAGAATAAGGGTTAAATTGCTAGTGGCACGTGCCGTTTTAGAGGTAAAATTTTTTTCATCTGGATTTTTATGGCATATATTACTAATGGCTGTTTCATCTCATTGAACCAGGATTTCTATGACAAATGGCATTTTTACAAAAGTTTTATATTAAACTCAGCTACATATTTTACATTTATAATTTAGATGATTACTACATTTTTGGGCAAATTAATTTTAATTTTAAAATTTTTTTAATATGGAATATGCAGTTATATATATATATATACTATACAAGTTCTTTCTTAAATTTTCAATAATAACATGAACATTAAATTTACTAGAGAAAAATTAATAATTGTAATTTGGATATTATTGTCATACTAGAAAATTTGCTGGCTTACGGTCCCTTAATGACGCATCCCTAATGCTACACGAACGCTCTCTATCGCATACAATAATGCTATCGGAATGTATCCATCATAATTAACTCAGGCCTTTCCGTGTCCCTGATTTTGTGTTCGGGATCACTCTGTTATTCATTCGTTTGGAGTCAGATCAATAGCGAAAAACCCGAGTTAATTCGTACGTGGTTTTTAAAGTGGATTTTACTTTTATTATGTAATAATTTTGAATACAAAAATTTTGTTGCTTAGTATGTTCAAAATAAATTTTTTTTTTCAAAAAATTCTAACAAATCGTTTGAATGCCTTAGAGCCCTACTTTATGTATCTTAGAGCCCTCTCGAATAATCACGGAAGCAATCTAAATGAATCCAATCCACAGCCGAATAATCAATACTGATTAAGAGGGGTCCCACCACCTCGTAACCCCCTTCTTTGCTATCCTCTCCTATGTCGATCCAATGTATTGGTTTGAAAGGGTTGGAGGGTCTGTTATAATGCTATTTAAACATTTTTTCCACCACAATTTTTAAAAGAAGGGTCACACCAAAAGGGACATGATTTTTTTGATACTGAAATAGAGCGAACATTGACCAGGAATTAATTTAAATATCATTTAAAATTGTTGTTAGATTAGCAAACTTTGGTGACAACCTATGTTTGAATCACTTAAACTCGAATTTGTAAACTTTTAAACTAGTTTTTTTTGTAAATTTTTAAAAAAAATTAAGTATAAGTAACAAGACACTAAAACATCAATGGAAGAAAGAAATATCAAAAAAATATCGCGCCGTTATTACTTCTAATTAATTCATTGTTTGATTCATTGCGCCTATTTTTGTAAATCGGTAAAAAAGCATTCTCTTTGACTTTACATTGCTTGGTGAATAAGGGTTGCAACCATAGTTGCACGGCACGCGAAGGTTCTGTAGCATAAATAGTGCTATCGTTGCTTAGTTACGTAAAAAAAGCTGATTTTATGCTATGAAAAACTTCGCGTCTCGTGCAACAGTGGTTGCAACATTAAAATGATTTGAAAAATGATATAATATATGAATGAAATGACTTTCTGTTATTTTATTTTTTTACGCCATTCAAAGTTTTTATAGTAATATTTGTTACCAAAATAACTTGTATTATGTTTGTATTGCTAAATATAGATAGCGCTATGTTTCTCATTTTCAGACGTCCTTTTGAAAACCCTTAACATTATATTGTTAAACAAACTTTATTAAAAAAAACTTTTTGTAGAATAGCTTAATTAATAACTAGAGAGTCAAAAATATAGCAAATGCTACTTTTTGTTTAATAAATTCGAACCATATAATTGTTATATGTGCACGAATTACATAGTTTGGAGTCGTTTTAGCTGATTTATGAGTTCTATTAATTGCTATTTTTAACGATAAATGCTATAAAAGTTATAAATGCTATTTTTCTGGAAATCGAAAAATTGTCGTTTAAATCTAAGTAGTGTTTGTTGTCCCTTCTTCAAAATTTTTCAAATACAGCATATTTTTCAAAAAATTTTAAAATTTCATTATAAAATGAACTAAGGAATATTTAGAAAAATATTAATATAAAAGAAAAGACATTATACTTTATCATTTAAGTAATTTTTTAAAAATATAAATGCTATTTTTAAGTGCTATTTTGTTAATTTATTAATGTTATTTATAGCGCTATTTTTATATGCTATAAATGCTATTATTTTGACTCTCTATTAATAACTAATGAATTTAATTCACTACTAAACAATTATACATACCATCTCGAATGAAGGATAATATTTCGTGAATGCTCTCAATCACATCAGATTCTTGTATAGAAATTTTATAGGAGTTTTAAACTCATTTTAAGTTTTAATAACAAATGAATTAGTACAGTATATTATTTCGTGCGATAAATTTAAACTTCGCCTTTGATGTTTAACTTATGATGTATGAGATTAGGTTTTAAATATTCACCTTTAAATGTTTATTTCAATTAATATAATATTAGAAAAATATGTAACGATCGTATACTTTTTAATGAGTTATAGCTAATTACATGCTTAAAAGCTTTACGTAATTCTAGCTAATTACAAATTTGAAAATAATCTCTAATCAAAGTGACTTAAATAATGAGCGAAAATTTATTAAGAAAACTCATTAATATCAAATCATTATCTTTTGTAGTTGATATGTTCATTTTTCTCAATTTTCCAAAAAGTAAATTTAAATTATATAAAGTCTACTCAATTCAAATTTTTAATTAAGTAAGCATTTTTCCATAATTAAGTTTAAAAACTTCTATCAACCCTTCCTTAACATTTTTTGAAGATATTTTGTTGAACTCCAACAGTAAATAAAATTTTTCCAAATTCCATAGCTTAAGTTATACTATTTTATTCAATGTTTTTTAAAATTTTATCTTGATAAGATTATAATGGACTTTACTTCATACACTTCGTTGTATTTAATGATAATAGTTTTCAGTATTTATTAAAAATAACTTAACGTTGCAATGCTTGAAAAGGATAAACTGATCCAATTACTGATAAATCGTGTGTCTTCGATATAAACTAGTATGACATTTTAATGACATATATATAAACAATAATATATATATTTCTATGGTCGTTTAATTACATTAAACTTGAAAATTTACTTCTTTTAAGCTTAAATACCTTTATTTATACTAATAATAATAAACTTCATAAATTTTATTAGAGAAAAAATTCCTTGTATTTTATTATATAGACTAATTCAGTTATTAAAAAAAAACGGAGATAAATATGATTTCATTTCAAAATTATTAAAACGGAGATCAATAAATACGAAAAACAGTGTTATGTGGTCATAATGTGTCCGCTATACTAATGCTCTATTTCGAGATAATGCATAATAAATACATGCGTAATAAATTAAAATTTCGGTAATTTAAAATTATTATATCTAAAAATGATTATTCCCTGCAAAAATGATTATACATATTCATAGCCTGAGGTGTTTTGAAAAGAAATCGGCCTTATTATCGCTATCATTTCACTTTTCCCGTCATCAAATAGCAAGCAATATGCGTTCAAAGCAATCATAATAAATTTTATGGTCTAATTGATATCGGGTAGTCATCATCTTTTCACCAAAAGCTCGTTGAATTATTGAAATTATTTTTTTTGTTGAAAAAAGCAACTTTAAATAAATTACTTTTGCCATACGAAAGAAAAGGCGAAACAAAACCAAAACAAAACCATTTTCTACACTTATTTTGATTGCTCTATTTATGCATTTATGAATAAATAGATTTAAAGTTTGCGAGGTCTTGTGCGCGGATTTAATGTGTATGTGTGTGTTTGTTTCATAAATTTAATTTGCGCAAAATTTTTAAAAGTTTATTGCACAGAATAAACGGATTCTTTAGCTCTTTTTTCGCTTAAACATTTTACAATTCGATACATATGTCATTCTAGATAGAAAACTTATATTTACTAATAATGTTAGCAAGTGATTTTCGTATTTCCAGGGGAAAATACGGCATATACGGTATTACTAATATCGGAAAACAAATTAGTTGAATATAGGTCAATGAAATTTAAAATCTAAATCAACGATTCTTTAATTCGATTTAAAAAAGGCTCTATTTAATTTAATTTTACAATATGTACCGAAAGCTTTTCTGTAGACATTTATTAAGTTGTTATACTAAAAGCTTTTATATAAACCAAGTTAATACAAAATTTCCTGCATGGATTTGATTACTCGCATTGGACAAAAATTTATTAGCATAATTCATTTACAATAAACAGACATGAGTTATTCAAAATAACGTTATTGAATTTATTAAAGAAGCAAGAGCTGCACATTCATAAAGAGCTCACCTTTTCACAGGTTATTACATAATTATGCAAAACAAACTTATTAGTTCTAAAACTCAGACATATGGTCAAATCCATAAGCTCGACATTTTAGTAAAAAAAATTAGCTAAAAACTATCAAAAAATTATATGTACATACTTGTTCAGTAATAATGTAAAACTTATTTCTTTTTTTATAAATATTAATTTTTACATAATAGTTCTGTTTTAAATAAAAAGAATTATAAAAAGAGTAATTTATACTAAAAATGTTTTAATTTACTAACGATTACTTTCATCTTGCGTTTTTAGCGCACACTTTCCCCTATCGTCCGAAGTGATGGAGATTATAAAAATTGTGACCATTATAGTGGCCGTGCTGCCAACCGTGATGGTTGCTGAGATGGTGTCCATGGTGGCCGTGATTCCATCCATGGTGTAAGCCATGATGGTGCCCGTGATGCCCTACCCATTCCATTTAAAAATTAATATCAGTTTTAAAACGCAAATTAAAGTTAAAACATATTCGTTAGTTCAGACTTACAATGCACACACTCTACACCGATTAAAATACAGCTTAAGATATGCAAAGCGAAAATCAAAGCTAAAGTTGATTGCATCGCTATGTGTACGTATTATTTCAATCGAAAATAATGTTTAAACAAATATTCGAATAGTTTGCGAGAGTTAGCCAAAGTTGTGTGACTTTCTTCGAGTGTTTGTCCGGTTATTTATACGCAAAAAAACGTGCAATGTTTATTCACAATTCATTCATACTTGACTTTTTCGCAGACAGATATTTTCTTTAAATTTTGCGACGACTACATGGTTCTAAGAACGAGATGTTATAAACTAGCAGTCATAAAACTTTACTATAAATGTAAAGGTAAATTTCTTTCAATGAAGGAATGGTTTGAAATTAATTTCTGGCAGAATAAACACACGTTTCAACAATCATGTGAATTCGATGTTATTTGTGAAATGTTTTTGTTTAGTTGTTTCGGTTGATTTTATGCAGATCGACACCAAATTAAAAAAGAAGTGTGTATGCAATAAAAAACTAATCTGAAAGTTTTTTTAAAAAATGCTTTATTTAACTTTATCTGCAATTTTTATAGCTTTTTACGTAAACATTTATTTAGCATTTATGCAAAATAGTTTTTGAGTCACATTCAATATAAACATTATAGTGGCATTTATTCGCAACAATTCATTTACAATGAGCTGACACGAGTTTTTATAATAAAGTTATTATATTTATTCAAGAAAAAATATTTAAATTATTTGTACAAAATTTTTAGATTAGTAATACATATTTTTCATTTAAATAGATATAAATTTTAAATTCTTAATCAATGCTTATATTTTTAATTGTAAAAAAAGATTGTTTCATCGAAAAAAATACTTTTGTTTTAATTCAATAAACGAATACTTTTCGGTTAAACCATGCGTTTTAGACGCAGACTTTTCTCTACCGTCCATAATGATGAAGATGATGGCCATGATGGTGGCCGTGCGGGATATGATGAATATGATGTCCGTAATGATGATGACCGTGATGTCCATGGTGTTTATGGTGATGCCCGTGATGTCCATGATGGCCATGATGGCCGTGATGCCAACCATGATGATGGCCGTGATGGTGTCCATGGTGACCGTGATGCCATCCGTGGTGTAAGCCATGATGGTGTCCGTGATGCCCTACAATTTTACGATTATAAATAATGATTAATTTTTTTGAAAAAAGTTGTATGTTATCTCAGTCTTACAATGATGGCCACTCTCAACAATGAGTAAAGCGCAGCTTAGAACGAGCAAAGCTAAAATCAAAGCCAACGTTGATTTCATATTTTTTGATATGTATTAGTTTAAGCAAATGCTGTGGAAACAAATGTTCGAAGTTGTGTGACTTTGATCGAGTGGTTGTCCGGTTATTTATACGAAAAATTTGTAAATGTTTTTGTTTAACTTTTTTCGCCGATTGACACCAAATCACAAAAGAAGTGTTTAGCAATAGTAAATGATTAAACTGATAGTTTTTCCATAAACAAGATTATATTATGTAATATGTAATTATGTATTTTTTATTTAATTGTTATTAAAATTTTTCGTTTCGAAATAATTTTAAATGGTATTTATCGTATCTCAAGGTATGTTACAGTTATTTGTCTAGATATTATAATAACATAAAAAAAGCAAATAAATTTTCCGATAAATAAAAAAAACGGTAGTTAATTGTGTGGCAATTAAGTGATTGTAATAGCCTTTGGCGGTAAAGGCGATGTTTGACAACTTAATAGAAAAAACTTAATTTTGAACGCATCGATGAATAACAAGGGTCACTGAAAAAATATCATATATCTATCAATACTGGACTAATTTTAATATTTTTTATCGTTAATATGATTTTTACTATGTATTTTTGTGGGATATGTGGGTAAAAATTGTCAAGTTTGGGCAGTCATTTACGGGTTTGAAAAATTAACAATTGTATTTGGGGTAACATTGCATTAATAAAAATTCGGTAGATATTTTATCTATTCTTTGGCTGGTATTTTAGCCTTTATTTGCACTAAACAGTATATAAACTAGTCATTTAATGTAATTCTATGAACCTGTGTATAGAACTTTAAATTCAAGATAAATTTTGCTGATTTATTATAAACAGGAGAACTTTTTTAAAAATAGAAATAAAAATTTTACAACGTTTTGACAAATGTGTATGAAATTTCTGAGACTTATATTATTCATTAATTCCAAATGATACTAAAGCAACAAATTTAAGCACTTCCAAGCCATGTCAATGTCAGAGATAATCAGAAATTAAAAATCAATTTCGGCAAGCTTTTTTTGAATAGGGTGAAACGCATATAATAGGTTGAGATAGTAATAAGTTGATTGGTAAGTGTATTAAAAATTTCACAAAGAAGTTCACTCAATTGGCATGGATATATTTAACATATAAGAAGGCTTAAAAATTAACCCATAGTGCCATAGAGGAATTGCTACAGAAAATAATTGTCCTCTTTTTTGGTTTTACCCCGTTGGTTTTTGCTCGAAAAATGCAGAAAAATACTTAACGTTATTTGTATCTATGAAAAATTGATTGCAAGTATTGCCCGCATTTGTCCTCTAAAATGGATTTTTAATTTCGAGAAAAGACATTATTTCATGCAGTCTGGCAATAAAAGGTTGTTTACAAAATAAAGTGGTTACATTACAATTTAATATATTTTTTTAATTAATGTAAGTGAATTTTCACATATTTTTGTCAAAAAGCTATAAAATTTTCTTGGAACATTAGGAAAACATAGGTAAGACGTTTCTTTACTAAACAATATAACGAAATTATAATTAATAAATGAAATAATAATTAAATATTTCTACATATTAAAATTAGTTTATTTATTATTTCTTTTGTAGAAAATTT
Organism: Phthiracarus laevigatus; assembly: GCA_034700185.1. Taxonomy (NCBI): domain Eukaryota; kingdom Metazoa; phylum Arthropoda; class Arachnida; order Sarcoptiformes; family Phthiracaridae; genus Phthiracarus; species Phthiracarus laevigatus. The sequence goes on along the minus strand of JAQIXJ010001015.1, from coordinate 15,815 downwards.
TCACTGAGATTTTCTTATAAAGCAGCCCGATTTGTACTCGCCATAACTGTCATCCAGAACTTCTATTCCCAGCGAACAAGCTTCCTTATTTAGCATTTAAGCAAAAAAAAGAAGCTTACGTGTATATTTTATCAAATAAGTATTTTGGTTGCCATAGAAAACATTTGCTTCATGTTTTTACAGTATGAGAAAAATTTCAAGAATGTTATTTTAGCAAAATAACCATTGCGAATATTCTGAAAATTTTACAAACTTTTATCATTTTTACCGTTTTTTCAAACTGGAATTATAATACTAAGTTTTTTTTTAAAAATATAGATTAGTGGGGAAAAAGTGATGTGTAAATACTTGAAAGGTTTCCGCTGACACTAAGAGCGAAAAAGCATTTTCAAAATTAAAGGCTTGGATTAATTGTTCGCTTTAATGTAACAAAATTTTCATTTAGTTATAAGTGTGTGCTCTTAAATATTTTCATCATCAACACATTATTATTATTATTATTAATATTTTTTTTCGGGGATTACAAAAACTATATTAACAGCGAATTCAGTGAAATGCCAATCAAAAAATTATTCCCTTAGTTTTAAAGCGAAAAATTTTACTTTTATTTTTAAAAATTTTCAAGTTATCACTGGATTGAAACCGTACTAAACAGAACCATAATATTCAATGTTTATTGCTAAAATATAACCATTAAAGCCTGGTAGCATTTGATCTCGTTTTTAATTATGAGTAATGTTAAAATTAAAAATTAAAAGTTTCCAGAAAGATAGCTTTGCCATAATACGGCAGTTCTCCGATGACATGGAGTAGTTATTAAATAGCGCTATGAATAATGTTCGCATCACAAGACATTAACACGTATAGAATAGTAGCAGCGGTTTAGAAGGGCTTATAGCGAAACATAATAATTATACCGAAAGTCGTGTGAATATAACAACAAAAGTCATGTGAATAGAGAGAGAACGTAGCTGTCAGTAATGTTATGCATACTAACTTTTCACTTGAATTAAATAAGTGACACTAAAATCGTTGTCTATTATTTTTTCATTTATTATTCTACAACCAACCACTTTAACGAACGCAATATCTATTATTAATAATTTTTTGCGGATTTTATAAATAATACTTGAAATTTATAATTTGAAACTGAAAATTGTTCGCATCGTAGCCAAAAAGTTTAATCATAATATCGGGGTATATTAATATGTTCCCGAAATAGACAAAAAGTTAATCTCACTCATTTATTTGCCAACGAAACATTGTGCCTTTCGCTAATATTGCACTTAATACGAAGTAAATCTATTGTGAAATAATAAATTTTTGTTCCTCCCCGTAGATAATTCGGAAACACTATTTTTAGCATCAATAGAGATTGATTAAAGTAGTTTAACACAACCTTTATTACTGCAATCGCATTTTCTTTGTTACTCCAGTTTATGGGTAGTTTACAAAATGAGAATTGAGTTGAAATCGAACGCAAAGAATAATATCGGTGGCAGTAATAATGACCCGATTTGTACTTAAATTTGCTAAATCACATTTAAGACGTTTGCCTTTTGCTAAGCGAGAGGTCATATCTATTTACTATGTTGTTTTTCCACTTACAGAATCGAAGGTTTCACCAATGATCGAATGATAAAGTTAGCGTTTAAGAGAAAAGTTAAAATTAGACAAAAAAGGTTTTTTTTGTTCCTTTAGTTTATAACCTAATTTTTAGTTAATTAGCAAAATTAGTGATTTTGAAACAAACGGTATTCATTTGTATATTACGCGGAAAATAAAATTGGAATACACTTCAATGCACTGGTGTGCCATAAAAAATGTTTAAAACAGTACTTTTAAAGTAATTCGGATTTTAGTTAATTGTTCTTTCATGTTCTACGGAAACTATTAATTAAATTAGACTGTTTAAAAACGATAAGTACTAGGAGAATACGGATTCCAAATTAGCAAAAAAAAGATTTTGTATCATAAATAAGTGAGCACGTAATGAACACAGATATTAAGTAATTATGATTTTATACTATAATTTTACTAGTTATTAACAGAATCAATCATTAGTAAACGGTCTTAATAATGCCATATTAGTGTGGAGAATAATAATATTTATACAAATGTATATTTAGTAAAATCGAAAAAAAAGATAAGCACTTAAATTTTTTAGCCGCGCTTACAAAGCACAAATGCTATTTACAATAAAATAAGTTAATAACGTTTCAGACGGTTAGAATTTTATCGAACAGGCCAAACCACCAATCTCGTCTTACAAACCGCCTGAAATTTTATTTAATTAAACGGAAAAACAGGTAAAAACCGTGGTTTAAACACCACCCCTTGACCATTTAAGAATTAATTAAAATATTAATTAAACAATATATTGGTGAATCAATATTTATTTGGAGTATTTAATTAAATTTTAATATTCATGAACATCTGAACCCACAAATAAAAACCGCGTTCAAATCTGACTGCCAGAAACTTCAGTAATTGAGGGTAACATAAATGATTAATTAGTGATTTTTGACAGGAAATATAATTCTTAATGGATTTAGTAGAATTTTTTATTTTGGATTTTATTCACACATTTATCGAAGATATATTGGTCTACCCATGACGTTTTATAGTCTTTTGATTTTTAGGTTTTTCATCTTTTTTTGCTCCTGTCGGAAATATGGGAAAATAGCTGATGATGTCTTGCTTGAGAGAACGCGATAGCTATATACATAGCTGTATTAGATATTGAATTCGAGTCCGAAATATACGGTAGTATTTACGAAAGACTTTAAGTAAACACACGCATACACATACAAAATTCAAAAATAAATCAGTAATGCTGTATACTCTAGATTTTTTAGTCAACTTTTAGCTATTTCTCCATCCGTTTCCATCAGTTTGATCTAAATTTATATTCTGTATCCTATCGTCTGCGCTGTGTCTACAACACGAAAACCGATTAATTTATTTACTATTATAAAAATGTTTTCAGTCATAAAGATTATGAAGAGTCTGTCTAAATGAGCAGAAAATATTTAAAACTAGTGTTTTAAGTAGTTATAATAAAATATCAATTACTTTTAAATTAAAACCTGAGCTCTAGCTTATTTTAATTTGTAAGGCCAATTGATATAATTTAATATAATAGTTATTTAATGGTAATCGGAATAATATTTGCCCCTAAGGATGATTTTGTTAATGTGACCCAAATTATTTTATCATTATATGGTCGAGAGAAAAGCTATAAATCACGCTTGTTTAGTATTTGTGCGAAAGAACTATGATCGAAATAAATAGAAAAAACAATACATAGACAAAGAAAGATAAATACAGCTTTACAAAATTCGGTGCAAAACGCAAAATTGAGAAATAATTTTGTTTTTGTTTATTTCGATGTGTTTGAAAAAAGTCTAGAAAAAAGTAAGTTTTTCAGAGACAACGCTAAAAATCCATTTTCAATAAGATGTGAATCAAAAGACTCATTTTGGCCGTGAAAAATAGTTCTGGTTTATAATCGTTAATTCGGTAAAAAAATAAATCTAGTTAAATTTTCGCGAAAATTTATTTTCCCGGCACACGAAATCATTTTGTTAAAGTATTAGCGAAAGGTTAACTATTTAATTTTACGACTGCTTATTCACGAATTAAATAAATTTATTAAAATAAAATTATTGAAAACTTAGATTTAAGGTTAAAAAAGTGAATTATCGCAAAATTTCTGGATTTAAACCGAGGACTTGCCGTTAAGCAAGATTTATATTTATATAATGTTAAAATATTTTCGCCATAACTCACAAATAGACGAAAACATTAACACATTCGCTAAATTGAATCAAGTCGAGTAAATCTATCACACTTTACTACATAAACAAATAATTCATTCATAGATCATAACACGCGGAATTACGAGCATTTTGGGCGCACTTAATAGCGAATCGCGTTTTGCTTTTCAGTTTCTGTATAAATCGAATGCCAATAAATAAACAAAAACCTACGAGAAATATATAAACGCGAAGTAAAATAGTTAACTTCGGTTCGTAAGTAAATAAAACTACATTTACACGCAGCCATAAGTATATTCTGTTTGACATCAAGTTTCAATTAATATTTTATCAAAACGTTCATAAATTATTTCATTTCGTTTAAGCACCGATGAAACTACAGTGCAAATAGATATAAAGAAAAATTGTTTAATATAGATAGTCTAAGTTAATATAAGTTCCAACAAAGTTGACTTGACAGTGAATAAAGCAGAGAATACCTTATTTAACCGGTTAGTTGAGCGCCCTTTTATATATTCTTATTTCTTGCTTTAGTAAACTTAAGTTTTTACAATTTTCTTGTACATTTAAGCAATAAATCTAAGCCTTGGGTGCTGTATTTGGCGAAATAAAGTTGGAAAAACTTTTATCTCAAATGTATGCTTCCAGTAAATTAATATTTAATAATTAAATTAAAGAAACAAAAAAAATAATAAAGTTGTAGTTAAACAATATAACAAAATAAGATAAAGATGTCTTCATCAGAAGATTGATTATTTTTGAAGACTACAATTCAGTTAAATAATTTCTAAAATAATGAAAATGCATTACATCTAAAATTACATATAAAGGTAAATTAATATGTTCTCTCGGAAAGCATACAGTAGTTGGTAAAAGATAATGATCAGTATTTCATTGAATACATGAATAGACTGTATATTATTTCTTTTACTTTTACGCAAATAATTCAATTAATAATGATAGTAATATTTTGTATTATTTATCCCTCATCGAGAGACTTTTATCCTAAAAGATTTTTAGCTCAGTTAGAAAAAGGATTGCATTGGATTTGTAAGCATGTAAACTTTTTTTAATTTTTTTAAAATTTTTAGCTCACATGTAAAAGTCAGCTATTGGATTTGAAATTTCTGAGTGTGTGTGTCTGTGTACTTTTTTCAATTATTTTTTCTTATTAGCTCAAATTTTTTTTTGAAAAAATCGAGCTAATGGACCTCACCTTGTGTCCGTGGATCAGTATGTCTTTTGGAAGATTTAGTCTAATGAAGAGATTTTAATAATTTCTTAAATTAATAAAAGCATTTTCTTATTTTACACCGTGACGGAGAAACGAATTTGCGAATAAGAGTGCATTACCCTAAGAATTGTGAGCTTTCAATGAATGTGTCGCAAATTAATTGAGTAATTTAATAAAGTCTATATGTCTATCTGTTTGTTCGCAGTTTTATATTAATAAAGAGAATTTTGGAACGATAGTCGGCTTTTTCAGAGAACAAAAAGGATTAAAACTGTGTAAAAATCGGCTAAGATATGAGTCAAAAATGGTTAAGATTATGGTTAAAGAGATCAAAACTGAAATAAAATTGGGTAAAAATGAATAATATATGGACAAAAATATGTAAAACTAAATTCACATTACTATACATTGAAAACTCGCTTAATTGTGTAACTGTATGGGCATTAAGAACAAATTTGATGTTCACTTGTCGAGAGCTGTACAAAGACTGAAGAAAAATTTACGAAACATTCACTGAAAGGGATATTCACAATAATGTTCTATAACCCATAAACTTTTTAACCGAAATAATATTAATTAAACTTATGTTTGTTGAAAAATAAAAATAAAAAAATGTATGGTAATAAAATATTTAACATTTTGAGGTAAAGTAGTTATCGTAAGCAGTACATATTTGACACGTAAATATAAGACACAGTGTGATATGCGCTTTATTGTTACCATAAATTATGTTCAATAAAACAAAAGAATAAGTTTTTTCGGAAAGGGTGTCGAATTGGGTAACACTCAAATTCGGCAAAATGGAGTATATTTATTCCCTGAGTAAAAGGAAGTACGAAAATGTAGGTTTAAACTTAGGGTTCTGCTCGCTTTGTCCACAAAATCGGATATTCGAATTTGGGGTTATTCGAGTTTTTAGGGTCTTGGGGTTATTCGAGTTTTTAGGGTCAGCCCAAACTCAAAACCCCAAATGTGGGCTATCATTAGATAGGTAATGACAAGAACTATCCAAAAATACTACAATCAATCTTATATAACAAACCATGTCCAAAATGAAAAATAAAATTTAAAAATTAAAAAATACATTCATTCAATCGAGCTGTCAGAATAAATTAAGAATTGAGTAGTTTATTGAAAAATATATAATATATAGTAACAATAACAAATATTATAAACACTCTAAAATTGGTAAAAATTACTTTATTAATTTATGAAATTGGTGGAAATGACTTTACTAAAATATATAACTTGTAAAATTCACTTTATTTACATAAGAAATTATTAATCATCACTTTATTAATATAAGAAAGCGGTTAAAATTCTCTTCAAAAATGCAAGAATTTTGTAAAACACTTTATTAATTTAATAATATATATACAAGCCCTTAAACACAATTTAAAATCAAAAATAAATTAAATAATTTATAAAATAATTTCAATAAACTATAATAAAAATTTTTTAATTACTAAAAATATTTTTTTATCTGACTGCAAATTTAATAGATACATGGTTTTGATTATTCTGTCTGTATGTCTGTATGTCTGTCTGTCCGTTTGTCTGTCAATCCATACTCTTATGTTAATTAATGGATTTTAATCATTACTTTAATCATTATTTTAATAAATTTATTGATAATTATTTAAACAAATGGGCAAAGCTTAAGATTAGGGCTTCTCCGATCGCAAATATTTTTATATATTTGGATTCCATGAGCTATAAGCAGCTAAGGTATGTAGTGTTAGCCCGTTAAGAATCTTGTACCCACACGTACAAGTCTTAGGCCCTTTTTGGAACACCGGACTAACCCAATATTACCAAAAACCTCCAAAACTCACCTCAAAGAAGTGAATTTCTGTCTATTTGTATCAATTTCTCTCATATAAATATCAAACATATGTATGAAAAACAATTACCACGTGTTATCATATGTTTTATTATAAGATTTATTTTATTTTATTTCTCGGGAACGGGGCCGGAAAGGGAGTGTTGGTGGTCTTAATGGATAGGTCTTCTCAATACCTATCCAATGATACCCAAAATGTTGGGGTGGGGTAGGAGCCTGGCCAAAAATCAAGAAAAACCCTTAATCCTAAAATTCGATTTTTTCGGTCAAACCCCCCACTTGCGATGGTAATGGTGACCATATGAAAGCTCCTTATACTCAGGGAATACAAATATATAAAAATATTTGCAATCGGGGAGCTTCCTAATTTTAAGCTTTCCCAAATTATGAAATCATCGCACAAAAAACACAATGATAAACAATAATAAACAATAAAACGTTACGTTAATTATGGGCCAAAAATAATAATTATTTTTTTTATTAATCAGAGATTGTGCACATCAAACTGTGTCAAATATTTACGTATCAAATGTTTACTATCTATAATACTATTAATTTCCATTTACCATAACTAATGCACATTACCTATTATTGTAATAAGATATTATAATCAAAGTGAGCGTCTTAATATTTTTCTTCCTTTTCTATATGCATTTTTTTGCTTTTATTAGTTGAACATATTATTTGTAATTCATTGATTTAATGAACAAATATTGTGTTTAAAAATTACATAACGACTAATCTGACGTAATAGTTATGAATAATGTTTAAATATTAAATTGTTAGGACATTTACACTAATTTTAAGAAAAGCATACTGATTAGAATAAATCATGGTTTCCTAGTGGGGGCTGGCCCAGGGTAAAAAATAAAAATAAAGCTTTCAATTAATAATTATTTAAGGTTTTAGAGGTATAATTCAATAATTATTACATACTTCCTAAATGCGAAAATAATTAATGATAAATAGTTTCCAACTGTAAAATCCAGCTCTTTTTTACTCACTCTTTCGATTATATATTACAACTTTTTGAAATGTTTAATTAAATATGCTAATAAACTCATTAACCATCAAAATATACCTTTAATCTCAAAAAGCGTAGATACTACTTATATAAATACTAGTTTTCAGCCCGTGCTTAGCACGGGTTATTAGTATTTATATAAATTATGAATGTATAGAATTTCCATGAGGGGTGTACACCCCTCGAGAGACCCCTCATTTAAATCCGTTTTTTGATCTGAGTTGAATGATATAGGTGTTAAAGGGTATTTTAACATTTTTATGGACACCTGTATGTGGGGGTGCCCACAACCTCAAGTGACCCCTAATTTTACTCAGTTTATTCAGTAGAGTCAAATGATATAGGGGTTGAAGGGTATTTACAACATTTTTTGGACCCCTCCTGTATGAGGTGGTGCCCATAACCTCGAGACGCCCTACGCCCTATCTTCGATCTGAATCCATTGGTATAGGTGTAGAGGGGGTGTGACCCCCAGGGGAGTAACCTATAAAGGTCTTCACAAACAAACAGACAAATAATATTTTTTATATAAAGTGATAAAATGTCTACGAGGAATTACGAGAAATTAGATAACTTTGAGTTTAAAATTAAATTGGCAAAATTCAAAATTCTTTTCATTCTTATTTTTAAATTCACTTGTGAATGCTTTCATTAAAATTTTGTATTGAACATATCCATCCATATGTCTCTCTGTAGACATATATATATATAAAATATCACAAAGGGATTGATAATTGAAATTGAAATTTCACAGGTGACTAAAAACACGTTTACGTATATACCGTTTATGTATAACTAACTTTTTTCTGGTTCAAATTAAACTAGTAAACGGGTACCCTAATGTCAGTTTCGGGTCGGGTGCCTTACAAATTTGGCAGGTCAGGTTGTGTTCTTGCTGAAATTTGCCAGGTTCGTGTCGGCTCGGGTTATAAAATTTTTATTACAAAACCCCAACATGAAAATACAAAGATATGAACAAATATTTTAGAAAATTTTTAAAAATAGAACTTTATTTATAAAATATAAATTATAGCCAAATAACAATTATTAATTGTAAATCTACTATAATATTGAAATTATGTGGTTATTTTGCTAAAATTTATTGATATATGCTTAAAATGGATGGGATCAGGTCAGTTACCCAACAATTTTGTAGGGTAGGACCGGATTCGGGTTCAACCATCTCAGGTTCGGGTCGAGTTCAAACTTGTCGGTTTAGGTCGGGTCTCGTTCTGAAATTGTCAACAATTTACTCGATTATTTTAAATCATCAGCAGAATGCGGATTTATTGTTAAAACAAATTAAGAATTTTAATGGTTATGTGGAAATAAAAATTTTGAAATTTTGTTGTTATAAAAAACATGATTTTATTAACAACAGGAACAATACTTTCATAGAGAGCTCACCTTTCATAGTTAAATTCATACTTATGGCACAAACATATTAGATTTAGGTTAACAAGATACCAAAACCCTTAATTAAAAAAGACATCGGCGAATTCGCTTTCTTAATATAAAACGACATCGACTAAAGAAAATTAGAAAATGTATTAATTATAATTACAAATATGAATTAACATTGGCATCAAAATAAACGCGTTAATAATTAATGTTCGCTCTGGTATATTATTGAAATTTGAGTAGAAAATAATTGTTAATTTAGAAGCCTAAATATTATTTTAGCCAACTCAATGAATGAGCCTGAAACAAAAAAGTTTATATTATTATTTTATCAATCGAAAAATATTCGTTTTTGTGTATTAATAAAAAAATGGTTGCAAACAAAACTAATCATTAAATATCGAGGATAAAACTTCGTATAAAGTTTTAACTTCCAACTATCGTAAAACTAGCATTAAATACTTATAAGCAATGAATTTTAACGAGCATTCCGAGAATTATTTTATTGAATATGGAAAAGATTTCCGATTAAATTCAGACATAATTTAGTTGATCAGACATCGCATAACTCTATTTCTTACGTTGGATCTCTGCTTAACATGAAGTCACGTTTGAAAGCAATATGACATGCCATTTGACGTCTATATGGAATAAGAAAAAAGTACCATGAAATTCCCTAAGGGTTTTGTATCGGTTAAAAAACCTTTATGCATATGAGTTAAAAAGTAGCGAATGACTATTTGGCCGTTCTTTATTATGTTAGCCCTATTGTTGTTAAAATTTTATATTATTGTATTGTTAGAACTTACAAAAATAAAATTTTTACAATACTATTGGTTAAATACAAAACCACCGAATATGTTACAGATTATTTCGTGGATGATTAAAAATAATTTCTTTTATTGTCTTTTAAATATTTTTTGTTCATTACGAAAGCTTAAAAAATTGTAGTAAAAATGAGCAAAATAGTTTATTAACCGTTAGAATTAAATGGTCAAATCATTAGAAAAAATTTAGTGCATTTTAATTTAGAAATTATTTTAACGACCCTTTTTCAGTAAAAATTAGTGTAGAAATGCTTTAATGTTTTAATTTTAATTCACACTTAAGTTAATATATTTTGATGTTGCGCTTTCTTTACATTTGTACACATAAATTTCTTTATTCTAAAATAACGCCACTTTCAACTTCAATAAGTTTAAGAACTTTTTTCGAAACGTTTAATGGAAAAACATAATTAGTTTAGAGACTGTGTCAATCATGCGCTCAAAAATAATTCGATAACAGATCTTACAATATCTCAGCTCTATCTTAGAAATTGATAGCAATAAGTAATGTCTATGTAATGTCAAAAGTAGAGAATAATTACGTGGGCGATGATATTTAGCGTACAACTTCTTCTCTTCTTATTAGTACGTAACGAACATTTTTTGGTCGAGCAATTCGCTGATATTTAATCTTATGAGATGTTGAATGCCTCAAATTTGAATCTATTTTGAAAATAAATCTGATACCCGGATTCCGATTCGTGGCTGAATAACCTAAAAACTAATATATTATTTTTCCATTTCAATAATCATTATAAAAATGCAATTTTCTTTTCTTTAAAATACCTGCATATGCATGTAAAACTTAAGTTTATTTAAAATTTCGTTAAAAATTTAAAGAATAATATTTTAATTCAAAATATTATTTTTAAAAATAAATTAAAAAGTTTAATAACATTCGATTACTTTTCTATATAAATTAATGCCTGAAAACAATTTCAAAATCATTGTCACGAAAAAAACAGTCATTATTTTTTCCGATCACTAATAACCAACTTTTTTTGTTGTTCACAAAGGCGTTAAATAAGGTTACAGATTATAGCCGTAACATTAGACGCAAACTTTTTTTGGTTGTTATTTCGTCCCAATTTAGGCAAAAGCTAAGCGAATTAATCGGACATTACGTTTTCCCTTGTTTTTCTCTTTATCTCTTAACTTTTTTATTTTTTTTCTCGTTTCTTTTTGTTGTTGTTTTGTGCTTCATTTCACTTTCCAGAATAGTTTACTGTAAGAGAAGAAGCAGCCGACAGAACAAAAACGAAGAAAACATTTGGAATTAGAGTTACAATTCATGCAAAATTAAAAGCAAAGAATTTTTACCATTAACTAACTGTAATATAAAGATCAATTTTAGCGAAAATAAATGGATAACTCATACATGGATTAAGTTACGACGGGAATAGTTTTTCTAAGCTAACATCAGTACAGTTGCACCCAAAAAAAATAAGAATACTTTTTATTCGAATCAAATGCTAAGTTTGGCTATTATGCGAATTTAATAGTAGATATTCAACGCATTGATCCGCTGTATTGCTTATAATAGGGCCACAAATTGTTCGCCAAAAGCATTTTTTATCGGAAAACTTTCATTGTTATTTTATTGGATTTTGTTATTATGATATTATTTTTGTTTGGTTTTTTATGTGTGATACTTTACATATAATTTGAATAAGAACTAAACTGTGGTATTCAGACGTCGTTAAATAAAATTGCAAATTCAATACTTTTTGACAGAATAAAAGTTGTGTTAAAATAAGCAATAAATCAGGTTTATTTTTAAGTAAATAAGATATACTACTATTATTATGATTGATTGCGCGCAAATTGTATTATTTAATAGTGGTTTAATTGTTAAACCAATAATTTTAATAAAAAATAATTATTAAAGAGTTAAAAAGTCAAAATGTCTCTAATCCACATGTCTAAATAATATTGGGATCATCATTACTCGACTACATATAATTTATTTCACATAATACAATAAAAATGAGATTAATTTTTTTATTGATTAATTTACCGAAAATCGTTCGTATTATCTTTCATCGTTGAAACAAAGCAGCGATGAATCGAAAATGCTATTCCAAATACCATAATCTAAAACAGAACCGAAAGATATATAACATTTTTATATTATGAGAGCAATTAAGAGCATTGCTGACATACTTTTATTGCGAAAAGGTATGCGAATGTGTGCTCCAATTGCGATGATTATATGAAACATTTATTATTAACATGTGAATATAAAAAAATCGCTGCCACAGAATGTTGGTATTTATAATTGTTTTAATATTGATATCGGTAATGAAACCATATTAAAAAAAGAGAATATCAATAGTGATTTAGAAAGTTTTTTAGCTATAATTAAAGATTAATGTTAGAATATTAATTTTAAAAAATATGAGTTAGTGTTTTAGCATCAATTATGGATTATTTAATAGTTTTAATGACAACATAATTTTTTAATTAGATAACTCGAAGCAATTAGTGTTAATGTCTGATTTAATTGCCGCTAGGGATGAAAAATAACGAAGATATGAAGAAAAAAGAGGAGAAATGGTAGATGGAAATAGAGAGGGGAAAAAATAAAATTGCTTTTACTAAATAGGGTGATAAAGAAATTTTTTGAACTTTTTTCATAGAGTGCAGTGTTATCAATCTAACCTTATTTTTCAGTATAAATAGAATAAATTTAGTCATATTAAACCATATTAAAAATTAATTTTCGTCAAATATATAAAAAACACAAAAATTGAAACTTTTTGAAACTCTTAATTGAATAATTAGCAAAGTTTTCAATGTTTTTAGTGCACATATTTTATATTTAGTTGTCATATATATAAATAAATTTTAATCATCAGTAAAAATTTATTATTAATATATAATAACCAAACAAGGTAAACCATCGAATCTTTTGCCCAATTTGTTCCACTCTTAATTGCCTGAGAAACTGCCCACAGGTCCTGCAGGGAGGGAGGCAGGAGGGTGAGAGAGAAAGAGAGAGAGGGAGAGAGAGAGATAAAAATATTTAATATATTATAAGAACTGTTAAAAGTAGCACATTTTGCTTATCAAAATTATAATAATTGTAAACGTGCTCAATATTTGATGTTTTAACTACGGAACGCTACAAAAAAAAAAATTATAATAATATTCTATACCATGACAACTTCATTATAGATTAAATAGAAATATGTATTCTGTCGATCGATGAAAAACAAATATAATCCAATTTTCGCCTAAAATAGTATGAAACAATCTTTTTTCATCTCAAAACCTTCATAAGTCAATTGTTAAAAGGGTTTCAAAAAAGTATGCGCTTTTATAAAAGCTTCCATATTCAAAGATTAGCAACAAAAAATCTAATACATTTTTAATATTAAAACTCTTTTCATTCAATTGACTTAAGAGTAAAACCAACTTAAATAAATATAACGAAAATAATTGTTAAAAATTTAACTTTTTTAATTTTATTGTATACAATTTAACTGAATTACATTCGCTATTATTTATTATGGATTTAATTAAAGACTTTAAAATATTTACGATCAAATTATGTTATGCTCAGTTTAAGTTTTTTTAAGTGTTATTAACATACTAGAAAAAAAGCCCACCTTCGGTGGGCGAATATTGCTTACGCTTATGTAAATGGACTCCACCCGCCCATGTCGGACTCCCCCGCCCTTGTTGGACTCCCCCGCCCATGTCGGATTCCCCCGCCCATATCAGACTCAACCGTCATACTACTGTGTGTGACTGTGTGAATGCCAGTGTGTAGAAGACTGAATGTATGACTGTATGTATGACTCGAATGATATATGTGTTAAAGGGTATTTTAACATTTTTATGGACCCCTCCTTTTTGATGGGGTGCTACCCCCTCGAGTGACCCCTCATTTTAATCAGCATATTCATTAGAGTCGAATGATATAGGTGTTTAAGGGTATTTATAACTTTTTTTTGGACCCCTCCTGAATGAGGGGGTGCCAACCACCTCGAAACCCCCCTATTTGACCTAATTTCTTCGATCTAAACCCATTGATATATGTGTCGTGGGGGTGGACATTCGGGATGGTCGAATATAGTGCTATTGAATCAGTTTTTCCACCCCCATTTTTTCAGGAGGGGTCCCACCACCTTGAAACCTCTGGATGTGCACTCCTCTTTTCAAGCTGAATCAAATGATATAGGTGTCAAGGGGGTGGGACCTCCAGGGGAGGCGCCTATAAAGGATATCACAGACAAACACACAAACAGACAAATTTTGTTTTTTATATAATCTGATTGATTAAAAACTATCAATACATAATAATTCAGTTCAAGTTTAGTTCAAATTAAATTTAATTAATTTTTTTGCAACATTTATTTTTGATTGTTTAGCTCTTTTATTTATTTTCTTTTAATAACTATATTTCTAATTTGATTTAAAGTGTTAAAAAATTAATCAAAAATTATCAGCATTTTAAAATTAGAGTCTTTACTATACAGCAATCCAAAGTAGGAATTAAAGTTTAGATAATAAATGTGAAGAATTAAAATGTCATATGTTCACTACATTTTCGCACCAAACAATTAAAATTATTCAAAAGGATTTAATTTGAAAATTTTCAATAATAAAGCTTAATTAACATTTATTAAAAAATTTTGTTCAAAGTTAAGTCTAAAATCTTTTTAAAAATTAAACCAAAAATTGCTTTAGACCATTATTAATTTAAACACAAGTAATATAAACTTTTATCAAGTACATCATTGCTATTATGAACAGAACATAAAGAATAACAATATGATAATTTCTTTTTTGGCCAAATTTATGATTCATTTTAATGCTCGCATAGTAGTAATGCCAATTCTGAATAACTTAATGTCAACTCATTTTGAATTGTAAATAATAATGAAAAGCACTCAACTCTACTGTACATAAAATTTTGTTAGAATTGCGACCAACCACTAACTTTTCATATAATCTATGTTTTGACTCGCAATCTTATTTTATTTTTACAGCAACTTTTTGGCATAAACTTACTTTTAGGCTATTATAAAATCTCTTTCTTTATTTTTTCTATAAAATATTAATCAAAAAATATATTTTAGGCAATATTTTATTTGAAATTAGTATTGCGTTTAAAAAGAAATCTGTAATTTTTGCAGCGCCCAATGTTTTCATTTTTTTCTTAAATTATAATCACACCAAAGTAATTTTGTTGTGTATGTGCTTGTGTGTGAGGAGAGAGGGAGAGAGAGGGAGAGAGGGAGAGAGGGAGAGAGAAGGAGAGAGAGAGAGGGAGGGAGGGAGAGAAATGTGAACAATAATAGTTCCAAACGGTAGTCAAGTATTTTCAAACATTGAATGCAAATGCAAAAGTCGTGTTTTCATCCACTCTATTGAACACTACTATTCTCTCTCTATTCAATACAATTAAATGCGTTGTAAAGGTACGATCAGGTAGAAACAGGAATAGATGTTTGCAAAAGCAAATGAAAAATGAATGCCAGAGTACGAAAGTGTGATTAGTTGATTGACTAAGGATAAAGACTTGCTTTTCTAAACTTTTAATAACTCTAATGATATTTTTAAATAATCATTGAAGTCAGCATCCAATACCTTGTTATAAATGATTGAAATAATTAACAAATTAATAATTTGCATGAACTACAGTTAGAGTATATCTATCATCCATATATACAAAATGAGTAATAGGCGTAAACCTGAA
>JAQIXJ010001014.1:0-24479 GCA_034700185.1 Phthiracarus laevigatus | reverse complement strand
GAGAGAGAGGGAGAGAGAGAGAGAGAGAGAGAGAGAGAGAGAGAGTACTAAAAATTACTGTTTGTAATTTTTATGGCATTGTTCCTTTTTCCAAGCATTTTTCAAATGTTATTTCATTAATTATATTTGTGACATTTTTTTACTGGTGACATGCATTCTGAAACTTTTCATTCTAGTCTATATAATAATTTTGTAATTGGAATTAATTTTATTATTAATAAAAAATCGAAGAGAAATATTTAAAGTTTAATTGCATTTAAAAAAATATTTACCAAAATTCTAATCTTTTATTACCCAACTTACCCATCTATCACTGACATTTTAAGTGCAAGTAGCAAAATATTCTTTAAAAAATTAATTTAAGTATTTTGCCCTAATAGTTCATACTTATAATCAACGATTATTATTATTATTCCAGAGTAGTTATTAAAAAAATTATCAAATAAATAGTTTTAATAACCCAAAGTTATTTCGAATTTTTTGCTAACTTACTATAACTCTTATCAATTAATGAAATATTATTACACCATTTGAAATTGATAACAAACTCTCGCACTTTTCTTTATTAATATTAAAAACCAGTTTTTTATATAAAAAAGAAAGAATTTCTTTTGAAGAATTGCGTTAATTTTTTAACCAAGTTTAAAAACGAGACTTTTTTCTTTAAATGCAATTTCAAACACTGTTAGTTTCGCTTTCATCATCAAACCCCACTTTCAACGACTGGCAACTTTATAAGACTTCACATAATTATATGACCTAAATTTTTAGTTTCCAAAGCAAAAGAGAGTGAGAGAAAAAAATTAAAATTCATTGTCGGCTGCCTTTTTTCTGCTTCAATGGTTTGCAAATTACAAGCAGTTAGCGAGTGGAAAAAATGTCTCGAGAATTTTCTTTTCATCTTTTTTTTACTGACGATAGCGAGCGAGTGAGATAGACTTAAAGCTCTATTTTGCTGTTGAAGTGTGTGCACACATATACCGTATCTGCCCATAAATGCGATACACCTCGATATAAAATAAATTTAAAAAAATTTTGTGTGTGTGTGTGTATGCGTATGTGTGCTCAAGTAAGTTATATACATTATATTTGGTTCTTTAAGCTCGATTCATAGCCTAAACATAACTAAGTATATTAGATATATAGAGGGGAGCGGGAGATGAGATATTGAGCGAGATTTTCAAAATGTTTGTATCACTATGGGTGAAGTTATATTCAATAGCATTATTTTTTTTATATATATATATATGTAACTTATTATTCGTTCGCTGTTCGCTTCTCTCTCTCTCTCTCGCTAAAAGTATGGTATACTTGCCTGTGGAATATATTGCCTCCAACTAAAGAATGGTATTTTAATTCGTCATGCATTAGGATTCACGACGAGCACCCGCTTTTATATTGATTCCATACTTTTATATTACACAAACGCTTATTGCATTTGAGAGAACGAACATACAGAAAGACAGATACACACACAGTCAGTCACTCTCTCACTGGTATTACAACCATTGATAGATGTATATATAATATAAAACTGTGGGGCATATCATATCTGGTATAGCTTTTATAATTATTATATTCCTCTCTTTGTCCGCGTAATGGTCCACTGCGTTGATAAATTCAAATGTGTGCGCTGTCTTGTTAATACCCAAATAGATCTGTAATATGCACCATAGGTAATCACATTTATACTAAACCAATTTAATGCCGTATTTCCTCAATATTGGGTTGTGCACGAACCAGTTTTATGACTCACTAACACTACCATATACTGTACGTATATATTAGTTGCGGGCACTGGTACTCATCATACTGTAATAATGGTCATACTCTCTAATAATAATGCGCTAATAATATTTTGTAGCCATTCAACGGCCACGTTATTATTTTTAGCGAATCTTTTTTTATATCCCCATATTATTTGACGATAATAATGGCTTAATTTTATTCATTGTTAATTATATGCAAGCTTTTGGCATTCGTTCATAATGACATTATATCGGAATTTGCTATTCGACACATGGCTTGAGTATTATTTAATTGCTTTTCTCTGTTTATATAGACCTCTCAAATATTTAAAACAGATTTATGTAGTAGAATAAAATTAATTTATTATTGCAAAATATTTCAAAATAAGTACACTACTGAAATAATCTTTATTCTGACATTTTAATTAATTGTATATTTTAATGTTTGTAAACAGCAAAATTTGGTACAAAAGTCTTTGAGAGCTTTTTAAATTTTTAGTTCGATTAATTTTTCATTAATTAGGATTATGTTATACTGTGTTGATGGGCCTAAACCTAGATTTTTTCTATCCTTAGGCTAAATCATAAGACTATAAAGTTTTTTGGGGTCCTTAGCCTCTGTTTAAATACAATAAATGAAATAATACCGTAAATGGTTTTAAGTTATACATTAATAGTATGCAGAATTTTTGTTATTCATCTTACTGTTAATAAACAAGAACGATAGATAGCTCACTTTTTCATAGGTTAATGCATAAATAGGTTACAAATACAGTATATTAGTTTTTAAGCCAAGATAGTAAATTTTAAAATCCCATTATTACTGTAATATAAGAAATCAGAAATATCCCTTAATTAGTATAAGATTGCAAACGTAGAGACAGACGGACTGGCAGACGTTTTCAAATCCTATAAGCTAGACTTTGTCTGTTCAAAGTGAGCTAAAAATTTGTTAAATGAGTTTATGTTTTTTGAATGCGGTAATTAGTGAATTCTCACATCAGAAACAAAAACATTTCTTATATACTTTGTTATAATATTACGGAATTATTTATTTAAACAAAGTAAGAATTTTTGGCACTTCATCCAAAAGTTAAATTAAAAATGTTTTCAACACATCTTGTCATCTACGGTAACAAAAGATACTTAAACACAGTGGTTAATATTTAACAAACATTTATTTTGGTTGCGAATTTCATTTTCGTTTCAGTTCAGCTAAACGCAGTATGACTGGTGCAGTACTCTCTAAGGCTTTCTTATGTAAAAGCAAACATCTCAATGATGTAAAAAATGTACTGCGGTTTCATCTGTTTTAGCAATAGTCACGTTTTTGCCAAACTCATTTGTCACTGCCAACAATGGCAACGTAACCAATAGAGAGGAGGGAGAGAGAGAGAGAGAGTCAAAACGGCTACAAATGTAAAGCAGACGAGCATTTTGGCCGAAGTGTGTAGTATTTCACTTGACAACTTACAATGCCTTATGCAATACATTTCAGTTTATATGTGCTGAGCGAAAGTAAATTTCCAGCACAAATGCATTGAGCGCTAACATGGCAATGATGCCATAACTGCGCTAAAATCTAACATAGCTTTCAATTTGCAAAAGTACCGCAAAACGAATCGCAGCAACGGATACGGCATACAACAACTCTACTGTACAGTATATAGATATATGTGTGATCATTGTTTTATGTCTCATAAATGTAAAGAATACTGCATTATTCGCCAAAACATTGAAATCAAAATATTAAACATATTTACCAAACGTTTAGATTATGTAAAATAGAACAAAATTGCATAATTATTCATAATTAAATATAATTTTACAAAAATGAATTAATTTAAAATAAAAATTCTAATTCAAATGATTCGTATGGAAAGAAAATCGATATCTGTGCGGCAGCAACAAAAATGTTTGAATAATTGGGTTTATATGTATCGTTTAACTGGAAAGCTTAATCGCAAGCTGTGATCTGCGCACACAACTCAATAACACTACGCTAACTTGCATTATGAACGCTATTGAATAAGTCTTAAGCAGATATTCTTAATATTATTAATGTGTAAATAATAGCGAGTTAAGTAAAGCATATGTTTATAAATATATAGCTTTCGAAACTCTATTAAACTTTCACGTACTTAAACAGTACTAAATTTTATATAAAAGGGTTAATTCTGGCTAATAATGGTTAATTACTGTAAATTTACTAAGTTTTCGAGCAAATGTTTTACAACATCCTTATACTCTACTTCAGTTTAAATGCATTGCATTAACGGCAGACAAGAATTAAAAATTTACATTTTCAAATCAATTATATTTTTCATAATTAATGCAAATTTTATTTTGTATTAAAATTATTAGTTTAGTAAATTATCATATTATTTTAAGTTTGCTTCAATTTTATTGATTTTTTAAATTTTGCTATGTCTCGTATGGAGACGAAACTAATAAATGATACATATTTTTAAAGAACATGTCTGTCCGTCCGTCAGTGTATGGTAAACACTTGAGCACAGAACAGACGAATTAAATACAAACCAAGTACATATTCAAAACTTTAAAAAGAGTCGCTATTAATATTTTCGTTCTTATCCTTAAATTTAGATATTAAATTGAACTGTTACTACGTTAAAGTTTGTGGGTTTAGACTGTTTTATTCAAAATAAAAAAAATCAATGAATTATGTTAAACATTTGTAGCAATAAATCATAGAATTATTTGTTTGTAGACTTTGATGGTACATAAATAACTTATTTTATGGAACTTTTGGTTTCCGATCAATCACTCTTTAAATCATAGACTATATGTATCCGTTTTAGGAATTTATTTACTTCTAATTTTCTATTTAAAATCTAGTATCTATTTTCAATAAAAATATTTATTCAATAACTCTAATATATTCGTAAATTTTTCTATACTTTCGTTTTTATAGTCAAAGTTGTTCTGAATTTTATTTATTTTATTTTTAAATAGCAATACTGTATTAAAATAAAATTTAGTGCAAAGAAAAAAGTGGTGAGTTGTACCGAATATTCTTGAAAAGTTATTTGTTAAAATGTTAAAACAATTTCGTTTACATCACACAATATATAGTTTTTGTTTGTCTTATTTAAAAGTACATTGTTTTTAAATCTACTCGAAATTCTTTAAAAATAAACAAAACTCATTTTTTCCAAGAGATAATTGTACAGTACAAACACTATTACCTATTTTTTACAAAACAAAAAGAAACTATTTTACAAAAACTCTCGAACCATCGAATATATATATATAAATAAACGAATTTTTTAAACACCCACAAAATCAATTAGAAAAATAAGCGAACATTTTTCCCTACCAAAAAAAATCAATTTAAAATAATTTCAATTAAAAACTGTTTTAGTTTTTTTTCGCAGATTGTTTTTTCTAAAAAAAACTGGGAAAAAATAAAATAATTTGAAGCGAGTCTTCAAACGGCAAAAGAATGGTATGATAGCATTTGCGTGCCATTCAAATACATTTTATACATGTGGAGCATTAGCAAAAGAAAAATTTATATATAAAAGTAAAAAATCTTTCGCTTCGAGCCTTGTTATTACTTTTTATATCAATAGAAAGGCACAGATACTGTAATGCTTTACTTTGTAGTGAATGCAATAACAAGTTTATAAATGTTGTATGCATGCAATTGCGAAAAGAAAAAACTTGTTTCAGTGCTCTTTTTTCTTCTTCTTCTCCTTCTCCTAATGCTACTCCTGCTAACAGTACTCCGCAGTATATATATAAATATTCTGGAAAGGATTCTTTACAATTTGCATGAAAAATTATCTAAACTTGCGGAATGACACCGCGTAGCATAACATGCACACAACATTATATGCATCTATGAGAAAGAATATTGAGAATATTAAACCAACAACAAGAAGAAAAAAGGTTCTCTCTCTCTCTCCCTCTCTCTATAACAAAATAGTCTTAAGTGCAGTTTACTTAAATATATAAACTTTCGGTGCGAGAATACTCTCTATATATAAAAATGCAAAAAAATTACTAATAGCTGAGCGATGCAATAGCAGAAACCTTATATAAGACACAACGTTATAGACATGCATAAAGGATATTCATGTCATGCAATAAATCCCAGTCCGCATTTAATACTAAGTGCTGCTGCAGCGCTATATCAGTTGGTTTTGTGTTCATAATCACTCTCTTGCGTTGGCTCACTCGTCAGCGAAAAGTTTGCTTTACAATAAGAGAACGAAACAGCGAGCGAATGGAGTAACGCAGCGCTAGAGAGAGAGAGAGAGAGAGAGAGAGAGAATGAGAGAAAACGGCTACACATATATACAATACAGTATAAATAAAAGCCATACATCAATCGTTACGAATCTCTTAGAGAATTGATGAAACTCGTGTGATGCAAACCCACAACTTTTTTATATACCAATCCTCTCTCTCTCCTCTCTCTCTCTCTCTCGCAAAGAATAAAAGACAAATATATAACTACAGTATCAATCGATACAAACGGCAAATAGATTTATATAATTTGGGTTCAATGAATGATAATTTGAGCTCAATTGACACTTTAAACACACATTTATCTCATTAAATGTGCTTATTTTTCATTTTAAGTGCTAATTAATCGATTATTAAAATTAGTGTTTTGAACGTTGCTTTATGGTTATTAATTGCTGTTAAATCGTAATAAAGAAAAATAATGCTACAAAACATTTGTTTTGCTTAAAATTAAATTATTGTATCAAATTTTGTATACATAATTTTTCCAAAAAAATATTCAAAAATTGGTAAATCAGAAAATTAATAAAAATTAATTTTCTGATTTACCAAGCTTAAAAAAATTATTTTTTAAAAACTGGAAATTAATGATCGTCATCGTTTCGTTTGATAAGCCATTAACAGTATTTATAGTGTTTTGAAATGAAAATGAACTAAATACACTTTTAATTCAAGTCAATAAAGCAAACAATCTGTCAGTTATACCACACAACTCTACATAACTGTATTATACATGTAATGTATTTTTGCACGTATATTATCTAGATTTTTAGATATATACTCTATATACAGTATATTATCGATTCGTAAACTATTTTTTATGTTCTAAACTTTAATCTTTTGTTTTTTAAACGACGAATAAATTCTTGGTTTATTTAACTGTAACTCTCCATCAGATAAAAACTGATAATAATTTAATAACAATTTTTTTCAAAATAATAATAATAATAAAATAAATCAATTAAAAAAACTCGTTTTATTGAATAATTTTGATAGTATCGCAACATTTGCTTGTTATTCTACAGTATATAATAAGTGTTGATTAAAAACGCAGATAAAGAAAAAAATAGTTAAACATGTTTGAACTAAACTCCAAAATTTGACACTAAGTGACCATTTTTTCTGCTCTTAACTATGGCTAAAGAGGTAATTTACACGATTCGCATGTACACTACATATTAACGAACATCTAAATCATTGAGAGTTATTTTAAGCAGCGGTAGCTACAAAAAAAACGAAGAGAGATAATAAAACTGAAAGCGAATCGCATTTGCGTTAGAAAAAATCGGATCAAAGCTCTACGGCAACCCTTTTATTACTAGCAAACGGCTTTTATGCGGAGAATGCGTAATTTGAAGGCGGCATTCAATTGAGTATTGAATGCGAAAATGTAGTGCAAGCGTGAGTCCAGTTTATTATCATAGCAACCAAAATATACTCACTTTGTTTCACTCTATATCAAGCTCTCTATCTCCCGAGAAATCGACATCCAGCGCTAGAATACAAGGAAAAGGCGTATATATCTTAACAGTGCTATTGCACTCAATATATAACTTCTCTCTCGCTCTCCCTTTTATCGCTCTCTCCGAAGCAATACTCCACTCACGCTCTCAAGCCTACGATAAAACCAAATAATTGCAATCATATAAAAATAAGTTGCAACGAGTTTATAAGTACTTTACTTTATTTTTCTCAATTGCTTTTTCGCAGAAATTTTTTATTTTTTTTTTGGTAGGTTTTTCGCAGGAAATAAAAAAGTTTTGAAAATAAATTTAATTATTTACTTTTGGAGAAAAATGGTTTTCGTTTTCTCCGCTTTCGCACAAATAAAAAATGCCATAAAAATAAAATTAAATACAAATTATCAAAATCCAAAATAAACTTTTCTTTACCAGAGGAAACAAATTATTTTTAAATGAAATATGCATATATCGGTATACTTGCTGCATATATTCTTATATTACAAACCGTAAGCGTTATTTAAGCGAATAAATTACACGATTACGCTAAAAGTTAAAATTTATAAGCTATAAAATATGCCGCGTTTTATTGCATCAATTGAATTGGAATTTATTGACTAAAATCTATAATACAACAAAAAATTTCTCTACACTCACTTTTCATAATACACTTATGTTGTCATAACTTAATTTATTCTCCAATACATACTCAACTGTCAGATTTTCCCGAATAATAACTATAGCACAACAAGCAGACCGTAATGTCAAATTTATAAACTTATTTTTGTTCTCTTTTTTTACGCTTTGGAAACCGCCAGTTAACGAAAACAAATTTTTGCTTGAATATATCAAAATGGATTGTTGTTTACTGAGAAAAAAAAATCTGAAGACGAAATAAGGAACATTTTTTTCTCTCGCCATATACTATATATCTATATCTATATATATATGTATATATATAAATATATAAAGATATATAAATTTTCTACGGAACAGAGAAAAGGCAATGATAAATGAGAGAATAAGCAATACATTACAATAGACTATTATAATTTATTTTACACATGCTTATCCTTTTTCGTAAATTTCGCATTTGATATCTCTCTCGCGCTTTTTTTACTCGATAAATCAATAATCTTTAATTTTACAGTACAAATACACGTATGAGCGAACAAGAAAGAGACTGAACGTAATGCGGCGCAATGTGATGTCAACTATAAATGATATGTATGAAAATATAATTCATTTATCAATTGAAAAAAACTGAAAAAAAACTAAAGCGAAATTAATAATAAGATAGGTTTGAAAGCAGAGCGCATTTTGAAACTGGAAAGCACTTTAATCAAACACTTGATTTCTTGGGGTTTTAAAGTATCAGACTTTTGCTAGAATTTACTCGAAATTTTACACAAAAATTATTCATCGCTAATGCTTTCTAATTTTTAGATAAACTTTAGATGTAATTTTAATTAACATACAGTAATAGGCAAAGTTCGTGCTGATCTTTCAAATACTGCTAAAATCAATACTTGATACGCCAGAAGCCAAATATTTTATAAGCCAATACGTTTATCATGGCTTTATTAATAGCTGTTAAATGGTTTATTGCCAGTTTTAAAAATTGGGTACATTTTTTCAAATTGCTTTAATAAAGGCATTATTTGCCTACAATGAAAAAGCTTACTTTTTTATGCGCAGGTTTTTTAATATTACATGTATTGTATTTTTTACTTATAAACTTTATAAAATTTTTTAATAAATAAAAATATAAATTTTTTGAAGTAAAGACGAGTTTTCTGCTCCCATTTGTACGCAAACCCCCAATTAATTAATATGATTTTTTAAACTAAAAATAAAGATTATTATTAATTGATTGAAATTTTGTAATGATAATTAACGCTCGGCTGACTTTGAAATAATTTATTTTAAAAATAATAAAATTTGATAAGATACAGCATTATAGAAGAATGTCTTTTTTATCGATTCTTTTTTTATTTATCTAAAGAATTACGAACATTAGTTTCATTACATAAAATTAATGAACGAGATATACTACGGAATAAAATTAAAAATTATCCAAAAAAAATTTGGTAGAGTAAATGGAATTCGTTTGATATAATAATAATTCCTAATTAACATTTTTAAGCTATAGTAATTTGAATGTATCGACCGAATTAACGAGAATTAAAAAACTAATCGAAACCTATAGTTTTAATTGAATAGTTTATTAACGAATTTACTTAATATGTTTAAAAGTATTCTTATAGAGTTTTGATAGTAATTTATAAATTAATTAAATTGATGCCAATAAGTCTGTGATGAAAGGTTGAAATTTTAGGCAAAAACAATTTTAATTGTTTTGATTGAATGAAATTTATTTTCTTTAAAAAATATTTCTAAACCCTTAAAACCGTTTAAATTAGTAAATGGATTCCGATAACATTTTTTTCATCATCAAACAAACCGACTGCTGTAAAGCAAAAAAAAATAAGATAACAACTACTATATACATCGCAACCTTTACTTGAAAATATGATATATAGCTGAGCACTCTTAGAGATACTGTAGTCACTAAATTATATCAAACGCAATGAAGTAATTATGCCGTAACCGCAGCCTTCATTTAAAAAAAATCCTTTGCTAATGCTTTGGCGAATCAATAGTTAAACTCATCAATTACTAAAAGACACTAAAACTCAAATATTCGTTTGCCTCAATTCGCGGGTTAATGGCCATAAAATTAAAGATTTATAAAAAGAATTCCATAACTCGATAAACAGATATGAGGTAAACTATTTTATCAAAAAAATAGAAATTGCTTTAGTTATTGGCTGTTGCAATAGTGTGCTGGGTTTGAGTGCTAATATTTTACTGGCAATCAATTAACGAACTGCTCATAAATTTCTCTATATTCTGCATCTATGAAGTAAATTTTTTATACGGGATTCTGAATTTTATTAATAAGTTTGTTATTATTTTTTTCGTTTAGTAGCAATAAATCCAATTGAAGTATTTCTTATTATTATAACTGTTTCCGTATTGATGCATCAAAAATAATTGCTTTAAAAGTATTGACATTTTAATTATAGAATGGAAACGAGATGAAAAACTATTTTGAAAACATATTACTTACCATTTTTATATGCCTGTATTAAAAAATATCGATGCCATAACATAATATCGCTAAAATAAGAATTCGGTATTATTTAGATTTAGAGCATAATGAAAGTTTATAATTTTTTAATAAGAAAAAATCTATTATATAGAATCAAAAATTTATATTCGTTCCAAAATAAATCTTTTATTATTAACCAAATTTTTTTATATTAAGAAATTAATTATCAAATCTAAAATCCTTTACAAATAACGTTATTAATAATTATGCAAAAAGTATGCCGAATAATGTCAGGCAAATTGGTTCTACAATATGCTTGACCTTTTAAAATATTTTTAAAAACTGAGAATTCATTTTTTTACCGATACCTATCGATTTCTTTTAATCATTGCACACCTATTCCTTGACCTTAATTCGTAAAAACCTACAAAAAATAATTAAAACTTCATTTATTGTGAATATAAATGTAGCAATACAAAACGTTGCATTAATTTAATTTAGTGAAAATCTCAAAAAAAAAAACTAGACTTGATTTTTAAAGAAAACTAATTAAAAAAATTATTAAAAGTCAAAATTTCTAAATATTTTTTCCAAAAGAAAAGATGTTAATTATAAACTCATACATTAAGATATACTGTATAATATAGAATGATTAATTAAAAATTGTTTTGCTTGCGAACATATCCTTAATAGAAACTAATTTAAAATCGATTAAATAAAATAAAAGTCAGTTCGTGTCGATATAAATACCTTTTGACGCCTATAGCACTCTTTTTTACGCGGAAAATATTTTTTAATAATAAAAAACCGAATTGAAAATCAATTTTTAAGTATAACTTACGTCAAAAAATGAAGTAATGATAAATCTGATAATAAGTTATTTATGCTTATTATTAATGTCTGAACTGGAGAAAAAAATCAGAACTTTATTGGAGAGTGTGCTGTAAATGGTGCACACATAGTGATATGCGTGCTTTCGATGATGAAATTAAGGTTTAGCGTTTTAAACATGGTTCGTGGAGAGAGAGAGAGAGAGAGAGAGAGAGAGAGAGAGAGAGAGAGAGAGAGAGAGAGAGAGAGAATGATTTAAGGAGAGCACGAATAGTGTGCTCTAATGCAGGTTAACATTGAAAACAAAACTAACTATTTTAGCACATAGAGTATAGCGAGCGAGTAATAGCGTGACTGGAAAAGCTATTACAGCATCGATGGCTCTACCAGTTTCAAAAAATTACTTGCAGTGCAATAGAAAAGATGCTGCAACGAAAGCATTTCCTAACACAAGCGCTATATTATGTGCACTTTATATGATTCGTGATAAACCATTAATGGTTTATCGCAGTTGTGTTACGAAAAAGCATATTTGTTGTGTGCATAGTATCTGTAGTTCCCTATCATATTTACAGTTACTGTACTGTACTACTGTTCTATTAAACAAAATGCTCTGTTCGGTGTGAATAACTTAAAAAATGACTGCACAACAACAACAACAACAAAAAAACGTTAGTCTATTATACGATTTTAATATAATAAAGCTTCTTTTTTGGTGGTACTCAATCCAAATTTAATGCGCACTGTAATATTAATTTGTTTACTTGGTATCATACAGATTCAGTTTGATTTTTTAAATGTTTTTTTTATTGAAACCATTACAGTATACTATGTATAAATAAATAAATATATTTAGAAAACGTTTTAAATTTTAGAAATCTATTTTGAGAAACTAATAGCTAAAAAATGATTGGCGAATAAAAAGCACGAATAGGTCCTCTTATTTAGAACAGCAAACGATTTAATTACTTTTAAGAACTTTCAAACCCAATTTGCATAAACTATTTTTTTTGCTACGCATTACATACATAAAAATATATATTTAGACGATTAAAGTATGGTAATTATAAATCAATAGTTGTTTTATTTGCATAAAAAGCTGATAAGTTTTCTCTACTAATACTCAACATATGTACCGTATGTGTTCATTATATGAAAGCCATCAATTTATTCTTACAGTTCAAATTAAATACTGTATACTTTTACTTTTAGCAAAATCGCATTAAAATAATTTTTAAAGACTAAGTGATATTCTATTCTTAGACCACACCACGAATTTGATAGTGGCATTTCATAGATTAATTAAAGCTCTACACATTAACATTTAGAGCTCTCTCGCTCTCTCTCCTCTCTCTCTCTCTCTCTCTCTCTCTCTCTCTCTCCCCAATAACACAACAAATTTAACTAATAAGGAATTTTAATGAGGACAATAATTAAATCATTCGTATAAATAACCTGATAATTAATAAGATATCCACAATGTCTGTCAGTGACTCAGTGAATGAAGCTCATTATACTCTTTATTGATTGGCACATTTTTTAAAATGCTGTTTTTTATTCAAAAAAAAAAGTTTATAACTGCGTTAGAAAAGTGTCAAATAGTTTAACTTAATTTATAGCTGAAATTAAAAAATTTTCATTGATATAAATTAATTGTCTTATCTGAAACTCGACAAAAACGATTAATCTTCGAAGTTTATTCGGACAAAACTAAAAGTGAGCTTACTATTGCATTACCGGTAATTATTATATTACAAGGGCTGCAAAAATCGTTAGGAAAAGTCGCAAATTGTTTATTAATCGTTTGATAAAATGCCAAAAAATCGTTTAAAAAAATTTAATTTTTAGCTACAAAAATGAATTATAATACACTATCATATAATAAATACTTTATGTTGTCTTCAGTAAATCGCTTTCAATTGTCTTTAAAAATGCTTTATATTTCGAAAAAGATCTTTAAACATCAGCAGAGACTAACGTACAAAATTCGTGCCTAATTTTTTCTTCCAAAAAACATTGTCTGAAATAATAAAATCAAATTTGAATTTTTTTTCTTAATTAGGTTTTATAATTTATTAGCATCATTACCATTTATTAATATTTATTAAAAAAATGAAAAATCTTTTGAAATCGTTTAATTCGTTTGATTCGTTTACTTAAATTTTATTACTGTAATTTGGGATGGGTTTTATTTATTAGATCGTTTTTGTAATAGAAATTACAACAGTTTTGTTCAATTATTAATTAACGATTTTCACATCTCTATATATTACAATCAGTCGTATCAACAAATATAGATATTGCTCGATTATTTAGTCTTTAGCAAAAACTAGAGTAAGAAAAACATTTTAAAATTAATACTGAAATAATAAAATTTATAATGTAAAAATAAAATAATAATTTTTTAGATTATTTACCTAAAAAAGTGATTATTAAGGAAGTGAAAATTATTGATTAATGATTGAACAAAACCGTTTTAATTTCTATTAAAAACGAGTTAATTAACCGATTAAGACCCAAATTTATGAAATTTAAGTAAACGAATTAAACGATTTTTGCAATTTCAATCCATTTTTATTAAATTTTTTAATTCGACATTTAATAACTGGTACTTAATATGTTAGTAAACTGAAATAATTATTTACAACTAATCCAGATTTGATTTACAGTAATTTACTTCTAGGCTATGTTGCTGTTTAGAGATTTTTTTTAATTATTAAGCATTTTTTAGAAACAATAGAAAGCGATTCAATGAAGACAACATAATGATCCATATTATATGATTGTGTATTAGAAATAATTTTTTAAACGATTTTTTGGCATTTTACAAACCAATAATAAACGATTTTGAACCTTTTTTAACGATTTCCACTTCCCCAGTAATTATATTCAAAAATTAGCACAATATTTTTAAATGCTGGAAATGAATTTCATTAGGTTTTAAGTTATATTGTAAACGCATTTATTTAATTTTCCTTTTATGGCTCTAAGCTTATTATATACTTAGAAATGTTTTCCGCTTTAATCTCAAATGTAGGTAAGAAAACGAAAAAGTTATGGCATATTGTTTCATCAGTTTTTAATCCGAATTATTTATTTAAAAAATTTTGTAAATTTCAATGTTTGATTTTTGAGAAACCGAAAATATAGATACGTTAAAAGTGATGATTTTACCAATGATTAATTCTGCTGATAATTATTTAGTTATACAAACTACGGTATATCTGCGATACAAACTAATGTAAATTATTATTATTTTATGGTCCATTACAACTGATTAAATACTTTTTTCCCATTTTCCCCGGCTTAGAATTCAAAGTATTTGTTTAACATTAAAAACTTTTTGCTACTACTGTTTCGTATTTGCTATGATTTTTGCAAAATAATAACCTTAAGGCATTAATTGGAGTGCGCTTTCGAAAGAGTTTTTTTAGAAAAATGTTCGTACAAATGTTGAGATAATAGAAGTGCCCCCAAAATAACATAGAAATCGCATGCATTTATTTGATTCAATTCTTTTGCTGCTTCAGATCAAAGGCACGGCGTATTATTCCCGTGATGTCCTCTTTTATTATTAAAGGTTGAAGAGTGGCGGAGAGTGCAGAATAGTAAGTGAGTATTGCTCGCGAACTCTCATATTCAGTGAGAGTTGAGCTCAATCTCCGTTTGGATTCGCAGTTCATTACAGTCATAGCAATATAGCGATAGTTACTATTATATTGCACTCTATGGGTTCTATTGATGAACGAGTGACGACTATGTAGAGACTGACTCTTTATATCTCCCTTTTGTGAATCTATGTCCAAAATTCGATGAAGCAGACATTAAAAGAGAGCTAAAGCATTGCAATGGAAATCTCAAATGTAGCGAACATACATCGCACGGCCAATCATTTGACCTAAACATCATTGAACACTCTCTTTGAACGTGAACCACTTCGAAATGTTACTAACCATATCAGATATAAGACCAATATCTATAAGTCGACAGAGGAGAGAGAGAGAGAGAGAGATTATGGTGGATGCGCTTCCTTTATCCTTTAAAAAAGTCGTGCATTTTGTCAGTTCATAAAAAGTCAAAATTTTTTATTCTTTGATATAAACTGAATAACAAATAAATGCGCTATAATGCTATTTCTATAATTTTTAATTCTTTGTGAAAATTAAAGATTATTGCTAAATGATTAATAAATAAATCTTCTTTAGTACAGTATAAAGTAAATTCCCTCAACGAGTAAATAACAGTATTTAAAGATGTATGTATAATCAAACAATTGGTTACAAATCCAATTTTTAAGAATAACTCCTTAAAATTAATTATTAAATATGTACAATAAATTATATAACAATTATTATATTTTCTGTAATATCCTAAACTATCTGTACTAAAACTGTCATTTTTAAACAAAAACAAGAAAGGTACATCCATATAGAGCTCACTTTTCTTACTAAACTACCAAAACGTTCAAAATTTTAGGCCCGGCCCTACCCCCGATTATTTTAAGATAATGAAAGCTTGACCCTGTAAGGTCCGGCAAAACAAAGACCCAAGAAAGTCAATAAAACTTGGTTTTGAGATTTTCTGTCATAATTACATTATAAAAACATTTACTTACTGTTTAACTTGCTTTAATTTTGTTCTTTTAATGTTATTCAAAGATAAGAATTACCAAACTTCTTTTACGTAATAAATTTGTTTAATAAAAAATTTCTTTCTTTTTAACTCAAGGCCTGAACTATTTCAATTTTTTTCAATTAAGACCCGAACCCGAGGACCAACAAATAGGGGCTTGTTTGGGAGCCTATTTTATATAAAATTTATTTATGTATAGAGTTATATTCAGTTTTCAAGGAAAAAAGTAATTGATTTTAGTTAAAAGAAGATTGCGAAACACTTTGTCGCGCAGTTTTATCGTCTCTCGAAGATTGGTTTAGACTGTTAAATACTTGTACGACTCAAAATGAGTTCATTAGGAAAATAAAAAGTTACGCCTGAAGTTTTCCCGAATGATTGATCGCTTTTTGCAATCAATTAAATTACTTTTAAAAAAGTAAATAACAATAAACAAATAATTAATTTACTCTTTTAACCGAATTTCGTACATTCGTATGTAACGGTTAACTTCGGTATAAAATGGTTATAAATAAAAACGACTCCGCGATTCGCGCACTGTTTTTAAAAGCGGATATTTTATTAAAAATGACAACAATAACATTACAAGTTACTCAACTTGTTTGAAAGCTGAAACATGAAATATAGCGCGAGTTGTAAATAAATAAATCTTTTTGGCACACATAAAGAAATTTAGATTACAATCACTCACAACTCTGCGAGTGTAATGGTATTCAAAAATTTTCAGGCGAAAAATTTTACAATTTTGTTTCTTTTGCTTTAAGTGTCAGTTGTGTGAGTGTATGTATGTATGCGTGTAATAGTATGCAAAAAATGCGTATGAATATATAAAAAGTTTGAGTTTTATTTTTTATAGCGTATTTTATTAAACATTTTACTCGTATTATTTTATAAAAATGTTTTAAGCCATTAATTAAGTTATGAATATATAATTAGATAACGGATATATTTAGCGCTGATTTATATAAATCATTGGCATCATAAGATAATCTTTTCGATGCGCAATGGAGTTACACACACAGACACATCTAAGCGATCGTATCTTTCGATAAGCACTTGAGTATGAAGAAGTGAAAAGCTTGAGTTGAAGCCAGTGTGCAAATAAGTTAATGTAGCTTTTATCTGCTTTTATCATTACACACTCACTCACAGACACACACATACGCAGTATTGCCTGAGGAATAATACGCTATCAATTTCAAAATAGTGTTTACTATCCAAAGTTACTCGCGAGTGAATTTCGTTCAAATGAAAAGGCAATGCGATGCATCATTTAGGAGTGCAATCGCTTTTCGCTGTCTTTTTAAGTCTATTACATGTGACACTTTTAATCGACTGCAATACTAGCGAACTGTAACAACAAAATGTGTGCGCGTTTGTGTGCACACACACACATACATACAGCTCTCTACAGTGCAGTGTGTAGTATGTCTGCAATCCATTGCCATTCCTATCTTCTCTTATTTTTTCTTTCTTTCTCTCTTTTTGGCACACACTAGTTTTTACTGTTCAATCCATTCTCTTAGTTATATGTTAACACCAATAAAAAAAAGAATCGACACTAAATCCTCACAGTGAGCCTGCAAGTGACAGCAACTGAAGTATAAAGTATAAAAAAGAGGAGAGGAAAAAGTGCACACACATATATAAGCAGATCTGAGATCTCTCGCATCAACCAATACCACTCACTACTACTCTTTTATACTTACTCTCATATACAGTAAATTTAAGTCAAATAAAGTTGTTCCCCAAAAAACATGCGAACTATAAAGGATATAAAAAAAATAGCTGAATAGTAGAGTTGGCAGTGTGGTGTGGCAGCGATACTACGAGCCCACAATACATTTATCGCGTTTCCAAACTAGATTCAAAGCGCTCAAGAGTAAAATTATAATCACAAGTTGGATCGATTTATAATTATATTGCTTCAAATTGCAATATATTTTGCCCAAAGGGGACTATAAAAGAAAACGGTGGGCAGCGATGTTTGGCTGACATGCATGACAGGGAAGAAAAACAACTTTAGTTTTTGAAATATATATACGTTCTGCCGAATGAAAAACTGAAAAAAGATTGCGATAGAACGGCAGAATGTTAAAGGATGCTACCACTTGATTGGGTAAATAACATGGAAACCAATCTCTAGAGAGATAAAAAAAATCCTCAGACTTGCCTTTAAAGGGATCAAAAGCAACAACAAGAGAGGAGAGAGAGAGGGAGAGAGAGAATAAAGTTGAAGACATGATAGCTAGTGAAGCATTAGCTTAAAAGAGAGTAGCGTTTGTAGACTGTATGTACTGTTGGATCGCTGGTGCATCGTATCAAATGTATCGCAAAACGTAACTTAACGTAACTTTAACAAAAAACCTATTTAATACTGAGCCTTTCTTGATTGCCATCGACCTCTCGATCGCACAAACAGTTTGGCGTTTGGCTCGTTTCACTAATTCCCGAGTAAAAAAAAGGAAAACGACTTGTCTCCGAAAGTATACTAGAGTTTCGATCAAAATATATAGTAATATGTTAGCGTTGCCATTGGCTAACACAACAGTCAAACTTCCAAAAAGACATACCGAATAGATGTGGCTAATGCTATAACAGTCAATGCGACCATTTATTACTTTTAAAAGAAAAACAAAATACAGTAATACGAAAATAAAAAAAGAAGAAAGTTAAGTGTAACTCATTTGATTTCTACGCAGTGTGACCGTCTAGAACCCATGAACAATGCGAACAACAACAAGAACTTACGACACTGTGTTTTTCTCGTATACGTGTTAATGTATTATAGACATCATTCTGTGAATTGTTGTTGACTACCGAGAGAAGCAAAGGCATGCAATTATTGAACACATATATATAGTATATGTGAAGCGCTTTTCTAAATAATACTTTTTTCTCTTTGGAAACATTAGAGCTGACTCTGAATTGGTAGCAATAACATAGTATAGTGTACTGTATAGCAATAGCATTAAATTGGTTAGCGCTTTGTGAGCTCAACACAACCCGCATGTGCTTCTCCTTTAGCCCATCTTTTTCTATTATTAGAGTTTGAGTTGAGCTGCACTTTCAATAGATTCCAAACCATCCACAATGCCATCACTTTTTCTTTCTCTCTCTTTCTCTCTCTCAATGGTAAATCGATCAATATATGAGAGGAAAAAAGATATAATACTAGCAGTATGTTCAGTTCATTGATGTGGTAATACTTGGCAAAACGAGGCCGCAATCCGTAGGGGAGACACCGAACTCCAGTCCAAGTAATTAAAGACTGTGTTGTAGTTGGCAATGAGTAACGCAAACTTTCAGTTCATTTTCTCCAAACAGCTTTAATGCGATGCTCAAACTATCATAAACCGCGTCACCAATAGTTGGAGCTATGATTCGCAAAGTAATAGAAATGATAGCGAACGGCTTTAAGTAATACCAGTTTCACTAGAAAGAGCATGAATAAAAAGATGAGACCCTCTCTACTCTTATTGCCTATCATTATATTCTCTACACTATCGCCAATGACTCGATTACTTTAATGGCCAAAGAGGAAGCTTTAAACAAAATATTATACATCGCTGTAAAGACTCTAAATATATATAAAGCAAATTTTTATGTTCTATGAAAAATCACATTTTTTTGCTGCTGCTTCTCGTTTAACTTAACGTTTATTTCTTTTTTATTATGAAATCGTTTTATAGTGCGCTTCTGTATGTATTTCATATACAGTACAATAATAATAATAATAATCATCTTTTTAGCCCAACGTTTTTTTTAAACAAAAAACCTATTAGAAGATAATGAGGCGCTCATTTACCCTTTCTATAATGTTTGCTAATTTGTATAGTTTTCGATTACGTTTTTAAAATAATGAATTCTCAACACAATTTTAAACTGAGCAAGAAAACAAATATTGCATAAAATGGGGCCATTTTTTACGTACAAGTTTTATGCATTAATATTTATTTTTCTCTTTGAATTGTAAAATAGAGTTTTATTTCTTTTTTATATATTTATTTTTTTTCTCGATCTATACGAATCTGATGGAATAAAGCGCACATCATTGCTATATAGCTATAAGTCTTTATAGTTTACAAAAAGCTTAAGTGGTTTAGAAAACTTTGGAACAAAATAAGTTTATTTTGTAGTTCTCTCAATCTCTCCATATCTTTGAATTCTAGTTGTGTTTAATTTTTTGTTGTTAGCGATTAACTCCAGAAAATGTTATCAACACACAAATTTAATTTCAAAATAAATTACAAATTAATTATAAATATGAAATAAATTAAAAAGTAAAGTTTAATTTTTTTTATAAATCCAATTTTTTAACGAAGCAATTAAGTTACAGCAATCTAATGGTCTGTATTAATTTAAAAAAGACATCGCCTATTTATAATTCGGTAATTGAATAAAACTTGCCAATTATCCTCATTCTTCTACAAAACCAAATATTCAAACGTGTGTCACAGAAAAAAGTGATTGAAAAGATTTAAATTATTATCAAACTTATATATCTTTTGGCGTTTAAATAAATTTATCAGTAAATAAATTAAGTTTATTTTTGTTTATGCTTTTTAATACCCAATCGGAACTTGAAGAGTAAAATAAAAAAATTAGGTATATATTCGGTAAATTAAAAAGTGTTATATATGTATGATTGTTAACGCGTGCACTATAATAGTAGTGTATAAAGATTAAGATTTATTGCTATTTTTTACAAACATAACGTGAATGCTGTTGTTTTTTACTTGTGTTGTTATAATTTGATTTTCCCCCTAACATACAGTGAAAATAGCAAAAATGTGTTTTATTTACAATTGTTTGCAACAACAAAACAAAGCTATGTTCGTATAATTTTAGTTTTAGGAAGCATAATTTTTTTAATCTAAATACTAATAAAGTTTAGCAAGTTTAGTAATGCTAATGTTTGCATCGCGCATATAATTATTTATGTTTGAATTAATTAAAAGTAAGTTATTGTTGGAAATGATTCAATAAAAGTTTAGATAAATTTAAAGTTTAAAAAATGGTTTTATTTGAAGTGTGGGCACTTTTTCAGCGATAGTTCAATGTTACTGTAAATACTGTATTGGGTCAAACTTTTTCTTTCAGCGTTAACTATTTTTTATTTGATTTTTCAAAATAAATTATAGCAGTAATAGCTTAAAATATATTTGTTAGAAAAGTTTTTTAAATAATTACTTTAATAACTTTTGCATATAAAAAAAGCTATTAAGCAATTATCATAAGCTAACCAAAAACCTAACTCGCATATGTTAGGTATTGATTTGATTTAATTTTACAAATTATCAAATTAAGTTGACATAAAGCTACCATATTTATCAACTATAATATTGTTTTCGAACTAAATCGTCAGCAAAGCATTTTCTGCTTTAATCAAAGATTATAGCTGGTGATAATAAAAATTGTTGTCCTGATATGTCACTGATAACTGCGTTAAATGAAAGTTTGTGAAGCATTTGTAAGCATTTGCTGATTTGTGCATTTGTAGTGTCAGATATAAATTGGCCATTCGTTTGAATCAATTTCCAGTTCACTCGATTTACATTTACAAATTAACGATAATTAATAAAATTAATAGCAAAATATTCGTTAATGAATCTAAAGAAATGAAATTGTTTTTTAAAAAAATTGTAAAAAGTTTGATTAATTTTTTCTTTTATACATTATCTATCGTAAGATTAATTTTGAAGTATTAAAGTTTTATTTGAAAAATTACAATAAATAAAAGAGAGATAGAGATTTATATCTGAGAAATTTGTTAAATTTATCATCGAAAAAATGCCAAATCATGAGTTGTTTAACCCCAAACAAAAATAAGTTTGCCCAAAGAAATTAAAGATATTCACGCGATATTAGAATGGCGATGCAAATACAATACTATTTGGCACATAAAATATATATACGCACAGATATATAACTTGTAAATAACAAATTTTGCAGAAAAAAGGCAGAAAGGGATCATCTCGTGGGAATGGAGATCGTAAATAGAGTGCTATGTCAAACACAATTATTTATGCATAACACGACGCGATTCAAATATTGCTACGGAAATGTTAGGCAAAGCACACACACATATATACTGTACACACACATCACCGCAGTGTAGCGTTAGCCGCACTTATACGCTCTAATATAAATACATAGTCATGAAACATTCATCATATTCCTAGTATAGTGAACCTCAATCCTGTGCTCTCTCTCTCTCTCTCTCTCTCTCTCTCTCGCTGTTTAAATGCAAGTCGTTTTCGAATATGGATTGCGGCACTGCTGCTGCAGAAGAAGCAAAAAACGCTTGCAATTTACTATCACTGAATCTCATTTTATTATTCTTGCTTTCTCTGGAAACCATATTACTAAACATGCGGTTCCAAACATGCACTATCGTTTAAAATCAGTCTCATTTCTTATGCGCTCAAATGATGATTGTGACACTCGATCACAATCAAACGTTGGATCAATACATTACATTAACCATTCCTCGCATAAATAATACTGATTGTTACGCACACTGTTATTTTCGTTTGAAAATAATTTTAGATTGTGATTCCCTCATATTTTTTTATCATACAGTGAAAAAAGTCAACCAATCAATAAGCAATTTGTATTTTGTTTCAGATTCTTATATATATTTCTAAAATAAATTGTTATGAGAATTCGCTAAGTTATATTAAAGTATAAACTTTTATTTGGCTTTTAGCAACAAAATAAAAAATAAAATCAAAAATCGAGCGCAGCATAAAAGTTTTTTTCCCGTTTTATATACAGCGCAGTATAAGAAAGTTGAAATTTAACTGTTTATTTTGATGTGACGACGAAAAAATACGGTTTAAATGCGCAATGAATGCGTCTGAACGAAAGATAATAGCGTTTGGAAGCGTACAGTTTTGATATTGTAGTGGCATTAATGGTGATAGTGGTAGTGCTGCATATGATCGCTTTGTAGCCATCAAATCATGCGACACCATTCGAATTTCAATTGACACTATAAAAGTAAAAGCAATAGAATGAAAGGATATATATCAATATATATAAGAATATAGCTTATACTCTATTCTATATACGGTATATATACAGATAACTGTTATATATATATAAAGTAGATGTTAGCACAAAATCGACGAAAGCTGCTCACAACTATCGCAACTATTGCCAACTTTTTTCTCTCTTTGCAGCAGCAATCGATTTCAAATCCCATCCTCAGGAACCATTCAAGCTTTAGTTCTGTATAAGCGCAGCGATTCTTACTTTTTTTGCCTCTCTCTCTCTCTCTCTCCCCTCTCGAGTGAATCTCTAGCTCTTATTCATGTCTATTTCTGTTTAGTTTTCTACAGCATAGCTGCAGCATTTCATTCACATTCTCTCATTCGCTCCTCTGTTCTCTCAGTGATGGTATTAAAAGTAGTGATACAGTTTGAAATTGCAAACGAGTACGAGTGAGAGAGTGAGAGAGAGATGTGCATTATTAAAATGTACAGTAGAATTGGGAGAGAGATAGCGTTAGTTAGAGTGAACGGTAACGTTAATAGTGAGCTCACACACTCAGTAACGTTAACGCTAAAAGCCGATTCTTTGACGCCCTTAATAATTAAAGCACTTTAAATGAGATTCGCGCCAAATTGTGTTATGATTGGGCCTTCGCTTTATAGTCATTACTCTTCTCTCAGCTCTAAATAATCTATCTTTTAAATGTGTAATACAATGTAAAACGAACTTAAAAATGGGAAAAAATTGTTTCATTCACACTTTAGATACAGATGGAGATGCGTTCATTTAGTTTGCATAACAGAGAAAGAGAGGCAGAGAGAGAGAGAGAGAGAGAGAGAGAGCGAGCGAGAGAGAGAGCCCTAAATGAAATTTAAATTATGAGAGCTTAAAATGCACTTAAATATCGTGACTGATCTCTGGAGGCATTCATCACCATTTATGCCATCAGGCGTCACTTATTGCGCCAAAGCGTTCATACCTATGATTAATTGACGTTTCGCCAAAATATAATGAAAAATGTTACACTATTTTCGCAATTGGCTATTAAAACAGTTTTTTTGCCGAGAATTTGCGTGAACAACATTTATTGCACTTATAGTTAGTTTTTTATGATGAACAACGCATACAGTATAACGTGCGTTATATTCACTAATAACACGCATTCAATACTAAACCTAACATTTAATGGTAGTATTGGTTAAATATTTATTGAAATCTGTTTCGCCGAAAATATTTAGGGAAAAAGCGGTAAATGAACTTCAATTAAAATAACGCAATTATTATTATTAAAAAATAGGAGACCGAAACCAACATAAAATAGCCACAAATATTGATAGTATGGGCAGTTTTGTTTAGTGCTTACTCGTTATAGCATTTGGATGACTCGTAACACTACTTAACTAATACACTAATAGATTG
>JAQIXJ010001013.1:0-24483 GCA_034700185.1 Phthiracarus laevigatus | reverse complement strand
GAGAGAGTGAGTGAGTGAGTGAGAGTGTGTGTGAGAGAGAGAGAGAGAGAGTGAGAGAGAGAGAGTGAGATGAGAGAGAGTGAGTGAGTGAGTGAGAGTGTGTGTGAGAGAGAGAGAGAGAGAGTGAGTGAGTGAGTGAGTGAGAGTGAGAGAGAGAGAGAGAGAGATCTTCTAATTAATTATATAGATTTAACAATGATTTTTAAGCAATTTAGTATTTGATTTATTTCCCAATTTTTTTACATTTAATCCAATATCGTTGGATTTAAATATATCGCGTTTTAATTTATACCGTGTGAATTACGTTAGAATCTTGCACTCATATCCCTATTTATTTTACCTTTAGTTTTGATTATAATCGTTTAGGTTTATAATATATTCGGCACATTTAGTTTTCATGTATATACGTGCCGACTCTTTCCAGCAAACTAATTTATTCAATCGCTTATTCATTTCTATACTCGTTGCTTCGCTAAAAACTTGGGTAATGTTAAAATAAATGAAAGACGTAACAGTGATTTTAAAAAAAGAGATTTATTTTATTTAACTAATTATTATATTGAATGAAAAATTATTTTACGTCTACGCAAATATTTTGAATAAATAAGTTATAATTTATTTGTAAACATAAGATTTATTTACGCTGACTGTTGGTTCTACGAACATCTGTATGAATTTTGTCTAATTATGACATATTTAGCGCATTATTTAATATAATTTTTAAGTTCTTCCTCTGAAAATGCTTAAGTAATCGTGTGATATGTAATCTCACGCCAATAAATAGCATTAAGTTTAATTGCTTTAACGGCCACAAAAACCATTTTCGTTTACATAAAATATTACTGATTTGCGAAATAACTGTTACGATTAAAATGGCAAATTGAAGTATGCTTACTGTTCAAGAA
This sequence comes from Phthiracarus laevigatus, assembly GCA_034700185.1. Classification (NCBI taxonomy): domain Eukaryota; kingdom Metazoa; phylum Arthropoda; class Arachnida; order Sarcoptiformes; family Phthiracaridae; genus Phthiracarus; species Phthiracarus laevigatus. Next base: position 23,578 of record JAQIXJ010001013.1, on the reverse strand, counting down.
GTTCACTAATTTCGCGTTTTAAATTTATTCTATATGCAGACAGAAGGTTCGTTACATTATCTAATATTTTCGGCCTTGATTTCCGTAAAGTTGTCTGGCGGTCGTCCTCTTTTGCTTTTCAAGTCATTTTTTTCTAGTCGATAAAATTATATTTACTGTATAAATAAAATTATCCCTATTAAAGTCAATAAAATATTTAAAATTCACTAAATTTATATTTAAATAAAAATTCATTGAATCTGTGTGTGAGTGTGTATGCTATTCTGCTCTTGATTTTCTGTTAAAACTATTTCAGTAAATAACTGTTTTTTTAACAAAAATCATGATATAAATAACTTTAAAAAAATGACTAGAGATTAAACGATAACTTACCTGTTTGTATAAATGTATTAATGTTTTATATGCCTCTTTTTTCCACTTTAGCCGAGCCATAATCGTTTTGGATTTCACTTTAACTTTCAATGCTAACTTCTAATTCAATTCTCTGTCTGTTCATTGTTTTATGTTAGGAATATTATTGTTGGCACTATTTGTTGACGAATGAGTTTTGTTGGCAGTTCTATAAAATTCTCTTTAATCACATCGACAGCATTAATTTAAACAAATTTCTTGAAAAAACCTATACTCCTCTAGAATGGTCTCTTTAAATATATTAATTTGAATTAAACATTAATTAATATACAGTTATAATTTTAGCAAATATAATTACGAAAAAAAATTTCATAGTTAAAAGAAGTTTTTTTTAAAAAAAGAGAGAGAGAATATAATTGAAATTATATTACCTAATTCCAAGCCCATTTCTGATTGTGGTTCATTTTGTTAGATAGAGGTGATAACAACGGTCTCATCATTTTCATTGTATTAAGATAATTTGAAGTCCATTATTTCATATGGTGGCTCATGATAAGAATTAATACCAACTGTTTATCCTATTGGGCTTGTTGACCGAAACCAATAAGGTCCTCGATGCCCATATTTAATAATATTAACTGAAAAGAACTATCGCTCTAAGAAAGAGAAAGTTTGCGCCCTAATGAAGAGATTTTGTCGTAGTGAAGTCAGCAAATTAAAACAAGAACGAACATTATAAAGTGCTCAATTTGATTTAAAAATTTATTAAGTGATAAGATAAGAGCAGGAATCGGATTATTATGGTATACCATAATTTTACCATAATTTAAGACTTATGCCTTAATTTACCATAATTTTAAAAATACATAAAAATACACCAAAATTGTTTAAAATGTTAGTAAAGTAATTATAAATGAATTTAATTTAACAGGCGAACCGCTTAAGATTTCAAAATTCAGTCAAAAACAAACACCACATTCATACAGAACTTATTTTTTTATAAGTTTAATCTAACATAATAAGTTATTAATGTCAAAATAAACTTATATAAAATGTGATAAATTCTATCGCCGAGCTAATGCGGACATACAGAAGAACGCACGGACAGTGTTAAAAGCGTTAGCTCGCCTTTTTCTAAAAAAGTAAGCAAAAAAATTCAAAAAGAATTTTGATTTTATATGAAAAACCAAGTTTGCACCGCTAATTTTTTGTAGACTTCAAACGTTTATTATCAATTTTTAAGAGTATTTTAACAGATAAACCTGATATGAATATTGAAACTTTAAAAATATGAAGTAATTCGTTTTAATTCAAATAAAATAAGCTAATATTGTTTTTGAATGAATGCTAAAACAAACCATAATCGACACCATAAATTGTCTTTGAAGACACCTTAATTATTACCCTAAGACACCATAAAAATCTGATTCCTGGATATGAGCAATAGTTTAGTGAATTATAAATGACTTCATTCCTTTTACGCGCAAAAAACTTATTATATTGTTGCTTACATTTTTGTAATTTTATTTTTAAACAAACAAGACTTTTAATTACTTTTTCGCTAAATATTTTTATGTGCTTTATAACATTGTTATTAACAGTATTTCAGTGATTGATTGAGATATTTTTAGTTGTCGAGATAACATCGAACCTGTTCTTATAGACACAATAAGGCGCGTGTCATAACGTGTTTTAGTATAATTAGTAAGACGCGTGACACCAAAATATACTCATATTTGACCCGATTTTAACAATTTGTGACAAGATTTTGTGTCAGTTTTGACAAATTTTGCATATTTTTCAGTGATTTTTAACATCATTTTAGTCTTGTTTTGCCCTTATTAAAGCCGAATTTTACCACAATTTTACCTCACATTTGTTCGTTTATGCTAGTGTTAAGTCACTTATTAGTCAATTTTCGTCTTTTTCAATGCATTTTTTCATTATTTAAAGCCTACTTCCAAAAATATCACAGACAGACACACGGAGAAGCATACAGACAAAACGTCTACAGAGCAAAGATTACCAGAGTAACAGACATGTCAAATCCAACAGATCGAATTTTCAGTAAGCTAAATTATTGAAAACTAACACATAACATCTCTATACACTGTTATTCGCAAAATTTCAAGGGGATTGATTGAAATTTCCTGGTTAATTTTCTGATGTAAACAATTTTTTGAATCTAGATATTCTAAATGCGACTTAAAGTGGACTAAAGATTAACCCACAACAGAAAAGATACTTTTATGGAAATATTTGCCTTATGGTTTAATTATTGTGGTAGCAAAAGCGTGTTGCAGTGGGAATTGTATGCGCTCAAAACTTAAAGGCACTTATTTATAGTGTGTTAAATGGTAATAAATCCGTGTCAACAATATAACTTCCCCTTTTGTCTATCCAATTATGATTTCTGTTTGCTGAGCACTTGAGTACAAATTGCTTTCAATCTTCAAAACGCCATTACCAAATTTAGCAAGTAAATTTAATTTAAGACCCAACAAAACAATAGCACCTGATAACTGAGTTTTTCTAATTTTTAATCCAAAAAGTTAATGTTCATAAGTCGGTCCAAATTTGAATTAGTCAACAACATTTATTGACTTGATTTTCTTAGACGTTCACTTTGTATAACCTAAACTTTGATGCTGTCTATTTGAGACGAATTCTGAATAATAACAAATATTAATAGGTATTGAAGGCGTTTTATTTGAATTCAAGGTAGACGAAACAATAGAGCATATATGTAACAATAGTTGACCTTAATGTGATACGAACAAGAAGTAAAATAAATGGTTAAGCTGCGGATAAGGTTTGTAGTATTTTCAGTATTGTAAAGGATGTCCTACAAAATGCGAGAAAATTGATTCATATCTTATATGGAGGTTCCAATAAAACCATTGTAGATTACAAAAATTAGAATTACAGTATTAAACTTTGAAAGTTTTAAAACAAATAAATGAAAATAGGCTTTAAAATTACCACACTATGGTTAGTTGCATACATAAAATTTGCAAAGTAAAACAAATGTTAAATTAAATATGATATCAATGACCAAGGCAATGAACCATGGAAATCAACATTCCTTTGAGGAAAATTGTTTATCAACTACTCTTTTTGTCAAGACCTACGAATTATATGCTGCATGAAGTATAAACTTCTCATAAGAACGATAAACACTATAATCGTTTGATCCTACTGTGTAAAATCTTTCTATAAACCGACTTGAGCAAAAAGAATATTTTGTCAGTAACCCCAATTGTGAAGATAAATTCTCGTTAACAAAACATCAACCACCATTAATATTTGACTCCTGTAAAAGAACTTTGATAAACTACAAATGTAGAGTAATCTATTTTTTAACCCCATTTTCATTCATCACCTTTTATTTTCATACCCCGTTTTCATTCATTACCAATTTCTCCCAACCCATTTTCTCTACACCGATTCTTTCACACCCAATTTTCATTCATCACCTTTTCTTTTCCTACCCCGTTTTCATTCATCACCAATTTCTCCCAACCCATTTTCTCTACACCGATTCTTTCACACCCAATTTTCATTCATCACCTTTTATTTTCATACCCCGTTTTCATTCATCACCAATTTCTCCCAACCCATTTTTCTCTCAACACCGTTTCTTTTCCACCAAATTTTCTTTCCTCGCCTTTTCTTTGCCTACCCTTTTTTCATTCATAAACAATTTTTACCATCCCATTTTTCTCTCAACACCGTTTCTTTTCCACCCAATTTTCATTATCACATTTTCTTTTCCTATCCCGTTTTCATTCATCACGAATTTCTTCCAACCCATTTTTCTCTCAACATTTTTTCCACCCAATTTTCATTTATCACCTTTTCTTTTCATACCCCATTTTCACTCACCAATTTTTTTCATTCCATTTTTCTCTACACCGTTTTTTTCCACCCAATTTTCATTCAACCCTTTTCATTTTCCTATCCCGTTTTCATTCATTTCCAATTTCTCCCTTTCCATTTTTCTCTACACCGTCTCTTTTCCACCCAATTTTCATTATCACCTTTTCTTTTCCTACCCCGTTTTCATACATCACCAATTTCTACCAACCCATTTTTCTCTCAACACCGTTGCTTTTCCACCCAATATTCATTCATCACCTTTTCTTTTCATACCCCGTTTTCACTCATCAATTTTTTAATTCATTTTTCTCTCCACCGTTTCATTTCCACCCATATTTCATTCATCACCTTTTCTTTTAATACCAAGTTTTCATTCATCACCAATTTCTCCCAACCCATTTTTCTCTCAACACCGTTTCTTTTCCACCCAATTTTCATTCAGGCTTTTTCTTTTCCTACCCCGTTTTATTCATCAACAATTTCTCCCAACCCATTTTTCTCTCAACACCGTTTCATTCCACCCAATTTTCATTCATCACCTTTTCTTTTCATACCCCGTTTTCACTCATAAACAATTTTTCCCATCCCATTTTTCTCTCTACTACGTTTCTTTGCCACCCAGGTTTCATTAATCCCTTTTTGTTTTCCTATCCCGTTTTCATTCATCCACAATTTCTCCCAACCCATTTTTCTCTCAACACCGTTTCTTTTCCACCCAATTTTCATTCATCACCTTTTCTTTTCATACCCCGTTTTCACTCATCAAGTTTTTCATTCATTTTTCTCTCCACCGTTTCATTTCCACCCATATTTCATTCATTACCTTTTCTTTTCCTACCCCGTTTTCATTCATAAACAATTTTTCCCATCCCATTTTTCTCTCTACTACGTTTTTTTTCCACCCAGGTTTCATTAATCCCTTTTTGTTTTCCTATCCCGTTTTCATTCATCACCAATTTCTTTCAACCCAATTTTCTCTCTACAGCGTTTATTTTCCACTCAATTTTCATTTATCAAATTTTCCTACCCCGTTTTCATTCAACAATAATTTCTTATAACCCCTTATTCTTTCCAAGAAGTTTATTGTAACAGTAATTTCACACAACACATTCCTGACGTGACATATGACTGTTATTGTTGTACTAACGTAAATAACCTTAGTATTTTTCTCGGTATAAACTTCCACCCGTGGATCCAGTTTTTAGTGTTTTATTATTGTTAATGATGCTCTAGAAAACACGGGAAAATAAATCCAAATATTAAAAGGAGGTTCCTAAAATAAAATTACAGTATTAAGCCTTTAAAAGTTTTAAAACAAATAAATTTAAATATGCTTTAAAATTCATTAATGGTTTAATGTAAAATCTGGTTTACAAGTGATCATAACAAGCATTAAAATATATTAATTAATTGATTTAAAAACAAATAAAAAATAGATGAACTTTAATTAACATCTTAAAATCAATATTTATGGTGTGGTTATTCCAAATATTCTGAAAATATGGTTTTATATTAATTAAACTTTGAATTAACTTTCAAACATTTTTAAATGATATAGCTTGAATGTGTCTAAAATGTTATTTGTTTAATGAAGTAAATCATATAAGTAAAAAAATGTTTTTTCTGTTTTTGCTACAATAATTATTGCATATTAATTGCTTCGTCCAGACAGTTGTTAAGTATTTGTTGATTTGGTTTAATACATTCGTAATCGTGTTCATCATTGTTGATCTCATTCAATAACTGAAGCTCGAACTCATCCAAATTGATTTCTTCGCACATTACATCCATAATTATTTGTTGATTTGGTTCTGTTAAAATGTTTTCATCATTTTCTGGATTACCTTCATCCAATAGCTGCTGCATCACAAACTCATCTAAATTAAATTCTTCATCCATAACATTCATTTTGCCTACAAATTGGAAATAAATAAAATAATAATTTAGTTAACAATTAAGTATTAATAATCTTATGTATTCATTAATATAATTATAAACTTCATAAAATATTCCAAATTCAAATACAAGAAAATCAATAGTTTATAGTGCTATCGAAATTAATTTACAATAAATATTACAATACTTAAAGTTTATCATTTTGCCTTCAATCTGTAAATAAATATAATAAAAATTTAGTTAACAACTTATTAATAATAATCTTATGTATTCATTTATATTTATAAACTTCATAAAAGATTCCAAATTCAAATACAAGAAAATCAATCGTTTATAGTGCTATCGATATTAATTTACAATTATTATTACAATACTTAAAGTTTATCATTGTGTGGATTATGGTTTGCATTCATCTAATTATAGCAACAAATTGTCTTGTAATTTTTTGGCAAATAACCAAGACCCATTTAGATATCTATTTTTTCAATTAATAATGCGAACTCCAACCAGAGCACCATCTCAAATCCCAGGGGGTGGTCGCTTACGCGACCCCTTTATTCCCGGGATATTCCGGTGCTCAGGTTAGGTCTCCGACACTGGTCTGTCCTGACGGGTCGGAGACTCACAGGCCGTCTGTCTGTCCGTTGCCTGTGAGGCCGCATGGTCCCCTGATTGGGTGACCAAAATTGCCGTCGCCCTTATGCGAGATTTCGGATGTCGTTCCTGATTGGCACACATTCCGCTCGCCCTCCGTTTTACGGCTGTCAACTACTACTACATAATTAAATAAGAGGCACACTTACTTAATAATATTTAATATATTGACAGATAGTCGATAAAAATAATCAAAATAATTTGTAAGTTAGATCTTTATATATGGTTAGCCTGTGATGATAACCAAATGTAAAATAATTCATCATACCTCATATATAAAAAAGCACATTTCATAATTTTCATATCATACCATATACTATCATATCATTATATCATTATTAACTCATTTAAAATATGTGATATTTTTAGCTAAACCATAAAAACGTATGTCATAACAATTGTAATATATTACAATATTAATGGATTTTATGATTGAAAGTTAATAACGCAATACTTTTATAAGTATTTATGGTTTCATTATTAGTTTTGAATATCAAACAAATGTACTCGTAATACCAATAATTATAATCTGATTACCGGTTCAAGTTTTTATAAGCATCATAATGTAATCACAGTTACATTATTCGGTTTATGATAATTAATTAAACATAAAAAATGCATCCAACATCTATTGGAATCTATAAGAATCTTAATATTATATTTGAGAGTTCACTTCAGGGCTTAATTTTTATCCCGACTATGTATATCGATAATAACCAACTGAAAAAGTAAGAAACTAAAATGTGCACAATCAACGAATCAAGCAATAAACTCTAACAAAATTAATTGTTTTCTCTTATATGAACAAAAATTATTGTAGAACGAATAATTACTATTTCCTCTATACCATTAAAATTAAAAACTTGTGGAATAACTCTAATTATCCAACAAAAACTTTTTAAGACTGTATTCAATTTTAAACATTGTGTTATTTGATCGCAAAGTATTGTATTATTATTTTTTAGGTTTAAATATCTACATATAAGTAATATAGTTTTAAAGAAATAACCGAATGGCCTTTCTATGATATTGTTTACATAATAGCGCATGTAAAGTGCTCATAGCATATGCAGATGGGTACAGGGGATGTGGATCATATAGGGGTGTATACAGGATGGATAATATTACATATATAATATTTGCGCCATTATACTGTTATTTTCATTGCATAACTATTTAATTATTAATGCTAATAATTTATTAATATCTTATTACAAATGTCAGTGAAAAATGTCTGTAATAATATTTGTATACTCATGCGAAATAAGTATATTTGCTGATAAAGCAGAGAGTGCTCACCAAAAGCTCCAAACATAAAAAATATAAGGTTCAAAATTGAACACTGTGTTAAAAAGATTGTTAAATAATTTTTAAAAAGTCAAGTTATGAATATATTTAATTGTGTATCTTATTGATTAGTTTAGCTATTTCCAAATAATCTGCTAATTTGTTATCAAAAAAATTATAACTTTTCGCTTTTTAATATTAATTAAATAATAGATTTTTATCAAACCACTCTTACCCGATAAACTATTAAAAGTTTGCACAAAATAATAGACTACAATTCAAGGAATTTAAATCACGTATGGCCACGTATTTCTGCTTAACTGCACGAAAGAAAGTTAGTGGAATGAAAGTGGAAGAGTGGTTAATGGGGTGGTTAAATAGTGTTGATCGCTAGAATGCCAATGAACCCAATTTTGACCGTTTGATCAATATCTCGCGGTGACATACATACACGCACTCTACCACTAACACATATACGGAAATACATACAAATACATGTACACAGTATAACGCAAAATCGGCTTTCCGTTTAACATCCAAAAAAATGACAATGAATTTTATTCGCAGAATATTTTCGTTAGAAAATCGTTTTATTTGATGCCAGAAAAATTCAAAAAAAAATTATAAACAAACGCAGTATTTAATAATAAATCTTTTGTAGCTAAAATCTATAATTAGAAATTAGTTGAATGAAAGAAAAATCTTTGCAGCGCACACAAATCGAAGAGCGTTTCACTACTGTTAGCCCGAATTCAAATGTGAGCGTTGTAGTTGTAACCAGTTTGCGAAAAAAGAAAATATTTTGCTTCGAATTTGCGTGGTTTCGCAGACAGATCCCAGTGACGTGTTTCATTTTCATTGCTTGCTGTGTACGTGACCCAAGGCAATTGAGCTCGTGGATAGAGGTTGCGCATAACAATACGCAACGAATCCACATTTACCACTTTGATTTAAACTTATCAATGTTTTTGTTTAGTAAATTTCGTTATCGAAACTATTATCGGATATTTCTATTTATATTGTCAGCTGTTTTTGGTTTTCTATATTTGCTCAATTTTCGAGTGTCTCGCTTTTCTCTCATAAAAAGTCTATTAAATCAATTTTAGTCAACAACAACAGTTCAAATGGGTCCAAAAAAGATAATTCGATTCGAGTTGATTGTTTATCGCCAGAAGTACTCGTGTATGGTATCCCATCAAACAGTCATCGATGGTACGGTAAATGACTAGGCTTCAAATTTTGTTTACATATTTTGCCATTTATATGTGTTCCACAGTTTTTTACGTAAAATTGTAAATGATTTTTGAATACATATCGATGCGGTCATCGTATCAACGATTGATTTGTATTAATAATTTAATTTTTCAAATGGGCAACTTTTCTTTCGACCAAAAACTATAGCTTATTGAGGTGTGCCGTTTAAAAAAATACCCCATCCCTAATTTTGCCAATTTATTTTATAAGTGATATACTGGTTTTAATGGTATTTTATTTAATTCGATATATATATGTAAATAATTAAGACTTTCAGATTCCTTGTTTTTTGAAAATAAGTATATATTTTTAAAAAAAATAATCATTTTAAACAAAAAGCGTTCGAACAAAAGTTTCTATTAAAAGCTTCACAACACAATGAATAACATTAATTTTTCTAATATTAATAAAATATTAACAAATAATTCAAATCTTTTATATATTTACGTTATATTTTTATACGGCATATTATATTTTTGTGCTCAACAAATAACATCCACCACTTTTAAAATTTTATAGTTAATCGTAAGGACGAACATATCCATAGTTGCGCTGCCCGTTGTTGACCAAACTATCAACTCTCCGAAATTATATTTAATTAGTTAAGAGTCCACACATGTACAACACGTTATTCCTTAAACCAGTATAACGTTCCATATTGTTTATCTTTAATATATTGTTGAACGTTCACACATATTTCTTTCTCGACACAACCATGTTTTTTAAATTGTTAAATTTTTAGTTCACTTTCAAAAGTATAGCTATTGGATTTGACATGTCTGTGTGTCTGTCTGTGACGATGTACTTTTTATATGATTCTTTTTTAAATAATTATAGGAGGATTTTTTAAAAATTATAGGAGGCTACATTACTGTAAAAACTATAAGGGTCATTTTTATTTTTTAAATTTTTTCAATCTTTTTGATTTTTTCAATTTTTTTCAATTTTTTCAATTTTTTAAATTTTTTTTATTTTTTGGGATTTTTACAATTTTTTAAATATTTTCAAACTAATGTGCACCGCTTACACTTGACATTGTATACCAATAATAAAAATCTATACTGACGGATTTTTTTAGGCACATTAATTCTGTCCATGTCTGATTTTCATATATGTTTTATACTAGTTATATATAAGTGCTTAAAAAAATTATACAAAAATCGGAATAATTTCACCACGAAATTATTATGGTGACCGATTTGCTATCTATGATTGATTTTTATATATGTTGTGCACAACAGTTTAAACTTGACAATGTATACCAAAAATAAAAATCTATACTGAATAATCTTTTTGGTGACCGATATAACGCAAAGTTTAATCTTATAAATTTAAACAATTATTGCACAATCTGAAATATTTAATAAAGAAATAGAATCAAAGTGAGCGTATTACTAATGTTCATTCTTGTTTTTTGTTGATAAAGTAAAGCAATCATTTTAATTATGTAATATATGATTACAAGAAATTGCGCACAATATTTATAAATTAATGATCAAAAGTGTATGATTCGAAACGATAACCAAACGGATTCGTTTAAATTTTTAGCCCTAAAATAATTCATAAGCTTCATTCAAATTTAAAATTGTTCGATACTCACCATTTGTCTCCAAACTATAATCTACGTGCTGATCACATTTACACACGTAGAGTATTACAAGAAAATCAAACGTAATATAGTGTTATAAGTATGTGTAATATGAGTATATTAAAGGAAATATTGGATAAAAAGCGATAATTATTTGTTTATTGAATGTTTCACGGATTAAGATTAATTATAATTATAAGTACTTTTCCAATCACTATAATTCTTTTTAATCCGGTATCTCTGACGAAATACTTTTCTTGTCACTCTTATTTAAATTAGGATGGGCTTGGATTCTTTTTGTAAATATTTAACGTAGTTTCTATGAAAGTATACACTCGATTCACTCATTTACAATAAAATATGAACAATATACGAAAATGATATTATTTGTGATTAATAATGATAAAACACAGTGGAAACTAGTCAATAGATTGGCAGCACTTTATCTGGCCTCCATATTCTCGTTTCTGTTGTACACTATTGTACATCAGTGTACAACGAAGCATTATTCTGCCAAATGGAAATTTAAAATGAAGAATCGTTACAACTCCCTAATCACGTGCTCAGTGAAAAGGTTTACGATGGTGATGAAATGGGTCATCATGTAGATGCTGTTATATCAGCTGTTGTTGAAACTTCGGGAAGAAATAAAAATTAAAATTAGTCACCATATCAGATTCCACCCCTGTTGATGGCACGGTTACTTTAAACAACAAAGAGAACACTCTCACAGAAAAGATAATAACTAAATTTCAACGGATTTATTCTCCCTCGTACCAGTCTTGTTTGAAGAGTCAAAGAGCAGGATAGAATCAGTTAACACAGATCCTTCAGAGGCAAATTGGAATAAATATATTTGCGTTAATTGTAATAAATTTTACCACGTTTAGGAACTCTGCCCAAAACGGGTTCAATGGTTTTCCTCCTGTTGCTATCGGAGGAAAGTAGATGTTGTCATGCGAGAAGCAGATGCTTTAAGAAAGACCTTTCAAAGTTTGCAAAAAACGTAAGCTCAAAGTGAATTTCGTAAACAAAATCCCTTCCGAGCCTATTGTTCTGATTAACGACGACAAACAGGAGAGACTGTAATGACTTGTACCAACTGGCAACAAGATGTCTTTGAGTATAAGTAGCAAGGCCGCTCCGAAAAAAACCAGGATGGGCACAATTCAATTGGCCCTTTAATGTCTTTTTGACACCGAAACTCAAACACTTTCTCGAGTTATGAGTTCGAGCTATAAGTGCGTTCAAAAGATTAAAATTTGAAACTTCTGGCATAACTTACATTTTCGCCTTTAGGCACCTTAAACCCCTCAACTACATAAATATTTCGTTTTCTATTGGTTGTCCGACCCGAAAGAACCAAATGACATTTTTCAAAATGAAAAACCAATGAAGCGCAAAGAAATAATGGGACAACGATCAGAAGCATGTTTTTTTCATATTATATAGAAAATGGAAAACATTAACTTTAATGTAGGATTTCATTTTTTTTGGACATTATGATCATTGTCCACCCAACGATCCAACGAAAAGGATTTCCTATCCTCTCAATCGAGTTATCCCGCCATAATGTGTAAAAACGCGCGTTCAATACAGTCCAGAGAACCTTCCTGTGCCATAACCAATCTTGAATAGCCGTGTCGAGGTCAAACATTTTGCGATCTCTCGAAATATCAATAGCGCTAATTTTGTCTCTTGTTAAGGCACCCTGGGATAGAAATAATAAACTGAAAAGAAAAGATAATGCACTTAGCACAGTTATTAGAATAAAGAACATGGACACATACTTTGCCTCGGAGGAACATTTTCTAAAACTCCGACAGCGCAATTTATCGCGTCTTTTACGCTTTTAGCCAGACCTCCAATAATTAGAAAGCACACCAATGGAGACGCCTTTATAAGTTCAGTAAGCTGAGGGACAATAGTGGTCAACGAGTCAGAAAAAGGTACTGGTTTGTCACTCATCCTGCGGTTAGTCGACGATAACTGATTCCGGTCATTGGTAACTCGCCCAGCCACACGATTGTAAAATGAGCCAAACGTTGTCATCATACCGGACCACCTTTGGAAAACAAGACCGATGAATAATTTTGGACCGAATTATTCTTCACTTTGCCCTCGAAGCTTAGAAGAATAGGTAAAGTATCGTGGTGGATAAGAGTCTTAACTTATATACCTGCAAAGCCCGTGTCTTCTCGAATAAAGCCCTCTCTATCTGTGAATTTATCAACAATGGATCAGTGATCATTGTCCCATATGGACGGGAAAAACGAAAAAGGTTCATCAGCAGACAGGCCAGTAAAACGCTAAGCAGAAACACTCGAAGTATACTTCACTGCCATTTAGCCACAACTAGAGGACAATCGACCTCAAATACCTCGGATGGCTCAAATGTATTCAGCCACTGTTTAATAGTGCTATCCTCCAGTACCGAATCGAACCATTTGACTTAGTTGAACTTTTTACCGGTCTTATGTTTTACAGAAACAACGCAGTCAACCTCATAAAGTGTGCTAAATTAACCGTATAAATTAAAATCCGAACCGCCCTATTCTCCACAGAATAACGTTATCCGATCTCAACAGCTTAACCGTAATACTCCTTTCAAAAATTTATCTCATTTAACGAATTAATATGATACTTTGCGAACTTTGAAATATATTTTTTAAATGTTGATTCTTTTTATTGTAATCTAAATTTCTGACTCGGTTTTCAAGGGACGAAAACCCTTAACAAGGAAATATTTGCGAGGAAAATCTAGACATATAGACATACGCATACCTTTCTAACAATAGCAAGCCTTTAAGGGATGTAGAGTAATAAATCTCTAAATGCCTATTGTGTAAACGTCTAACATCTGTCGCTAAGTCAGTGGTTTAGAGCTTATATAAACCCATGTATGTGTAACAGTGATTAAGTCTTACTTGTGTGTTCAATAAAGTTTGTCTGAATTTAACTTTTAAACACTGTTTCCGTTTATTTCCATTGCAATAATCATAATTGTTTATGGTAAAATCTATTATTAAAATGTTGTGTGTTAAAGACGTTACAAGTTTTTTGATTTGAGCATCGGTTGTAAACCATAATTGTTATGACGGCTGTTATCCTTTTTAACATATGTTCTGACATATCTAAGTGTTTAGAGTAGTGTGTTGAGTTGTTTTTTTTTTTCATTTTCATTAGCTTCCGGTAGTACAATATTTAGGAGTTCTGATATAAATGTGAGTATTGTTCTTATGTTGAATGAGATTTGGTGTATACTACAAATTGGTGTTATAGTTATTTCGATTTGTCTCGCTCGGTTTTTCGGCTGAGCCATGATAATTTCGCGTAAATCTAGATCTCATTTTTATAGTTACTAAAATGTTTGAGTTATTTTGCTGTATAACACGTTTACTAAATCAATATTTGTAAAATTGCTACTGAATTAGAGACTAAAGTTTTTTAATCATAAGATATAAGTGCTATATTGAAAAGCATAATTCATTTGATTGCACAGCACGGATTTTATAAAATTTCCATGCAACGTGGAGTATAATGTTAGGTTTATTATAAATAAAGAATTTAGTTTGGGTAACGTAAGATTCTTAAGAGATATTAAATTATAATTTAATGTTTTAAAAGATTCATTGGAAAAGCTCGTTTTATAACCTTGTTTATGTTTAAAGTTCAACTTTGAAGTCTACTTGAACATTAGTCAGTTTTTAATTAAAAAAAACCTGCAGTAACGCTACACACAGTTAATATCTTTGAGGATCTCATTTTGCTTTTAAAAGTACGTTTTTTATATTATTTCGCCTTTAAATTATATTTAATGGCAATTATCTCAAGTTTGCACAGCACAAAAATTATAATGTGTTCACAAAGTGCTTGAAAAAATGAAATAAAATGTTTTTGACAGCTAATTTTTTTGGGTCTCAACATTTGTGGTTGTTAAAGCAAAATAATGAAATTCGTCGGCTTTTATTATTATAAACGTTGAATGGGTATTTTTATTACTATGTTTGCGACTGTTGTTTATCTGTTAAGTTTGGAGTTTAAAGAATATATATTAAAGATCTTTTGATGCTCAAGCATTACAATTAAATTCAAAGTTTCCGTTTGAAACTTATTTTATGTGTTTATTTTAAGTTAACAACAACTTGATTTTAAATTATTTTAAAATGATTAAACTTGTCTTTTGAAGTTTTGCTAAAGTGTAATAAGATTGTGGCTGTAAGTGTAAGAAAAAAATAAAATCCAAATTGCGACATCAATCAACTAACGATACTGAAATCCAAGATGTCATGGAAAACTTTGATAGTAAGTTTTATAAATTGTTTATTTTGTTATATGTGTTTTCTTTAATTAATGTCGATATGTTTTAAAAATATTAACAAAATTTATTTAAAGTTTTTATTGGTAATATTAACTTTTGTTCAATACCTAGAACTCATTTTACATATCCGATTTGTTCCCTCTTATGTTTTCTGTTAATTATATAAATAGAAGTTTTGGTTAGATAAACTTTGTTCTCTTTTTTTATAACTTAGTTACAAAAGTTTTTTAATTTTTATATTGTTATACTTTTATTATAAAACTTTGGCCTTATTTAGAAAAGTTGTGTTTTTATTAACATTTTAAGGGATATCAATTAAATTTGTTTCAACCTTTGAACGAGAAACACTCATCAGATTTGTTCAGCTATCACAACATTGTAATAACAAATCACTTTCAATAGCTTACGTCAATATAGATATAAATTACCAAAACAAGAAATTATTGATTACTCAACTGTTAAAGTTGCGATACAAAAAATTTAAACGGTGTATATAATACAACTTATATACATTTATTTGTTTTAAAAAAATAATGAAAATCATGCTGTGCCAATAAAAGTTATTACGATTTTTTTAATTGTTGGGGAAAAAATAATAGTCTATCGTAATTTGTATTCCAAATTTATACCCAATGGAACCCCGCATACAACTAACCTCTATGATAGGAGAGTGTTTACAGATAGGCAAATAGAATATGTTCACTGTTTTCGCGAAAACTCAAAAATAAAATTCAGAGGTCAAATTCACACAACTAACACAACTATTCAAACTATTTATTAATATTATCTAGTTTGTACTGTTTTCCTGAATAGAAAACAACACTTATTTGTTTAACAAAATCTATTTTTAAACTATTATCGGAACACATATTTATATTACTTAGTCACATAGATCTACATGAATCACTAAATAGTTTTTTTTGCATCGCGCATGTAACATAAAATTCAATTATTTAATTCATATATGTTTTCTTTAATCGCTTGTTATGTGACAAATTAATATAAATCAAACTATTAACGAAAACATATATGAATAAAATAATTGAATTTTTTGTTACATACGCGATACAAAAAAAACTATTCAGTGATTCATGTAGATCTTAATGTATATATTGAATTAATTAAAATTAATCAAAATCGTACTGTGCAAATAATAGATATTTAAATAGTACATATAGGATATAACTTGTTGATTGAAATGATTTTTTAAAAACAAATTGGCAAAGAAGCTTAAATTGTTTGATGGATCAAAATAATTGTTGTTAAACATGAAAAGTGTTTATTGCCGATATATTATGATTATGATAATGGAGTAACGGATATGTATCAATAATTTTAAAATAAAAATAGATAACTTATTTTAACCATGGCATAGGTGAAACTGTCATAAATTTTAATATATATCTAATTTTGGCATCATTTTGTTATAAAGTAAGTTTAAATTTTTAAAAAACTATAATTATTTATGAGTTATATAATTAATGTAATAAAAATATTTTCTGCTGAAACAAATATAACGTGATAAAGTGATTATTTTTTTCACACTAATTCATCCAAATTAAGATCGTCTTCCAATATATCCAAGAGTAAATCTTGATTTTGGTCAACATCTTCGTTTTCATTATCATCTAATGGGTTAATTTCATTCAGTAAATGAATCTCTAACTCATCCAAATTTATAACTTCGCCCACCAAATCAATTTGTTGGTTAGCCTCATTCACAGCCTTTTCAAAATCAAAGTCTTGATCATTTACATCCATTGTCTGCACCAGAAACTCATCCAAAATAAATTCTTCCGCTGCAACATTCATGTTGTTTTCAAACTATTAATAAAGTGAATACATTTCAAATAATTTAACTGATAGTTATAAAAAGTTATCGTTCATACATAAGCAATGTGTGGAATATAATTAAATGTAAATAATTACAAAAACAATTGATCGTTTATAGTGGTTTTGAAAATAAATTACATTTATATAAAATTATAGGTTATTGTTAACTTTAGTTACGATTTCACGTATATTATCATATAAAAAATACTGAAACAAGTTTTATACAAATTTAATAAAAAACATAACCTAAAATTATGATTAACAAATATTATTTAATGGTTTACTTACGTTTAAATACAGCAAAATAATAAGTAATATTGTGAATGTATTATAAATCACAACACACTTAACTTTATCTCCAATGTTTAAGTTAAACCAAACGATTTTTAAACTAACAAGTTATGAGTACAACACTTCACTGCGCAATATGTTACTACACACTCACATATATATATCATAGAACACGTTATTAATCCTATTAATCCACAGCAGGCCAAACTTGTGCCATTGAATAGCGTTATGCGCGTCGAAATAAAAAAATGAGAGTTACGCGCATAACGCAGTCGCGTACTCATTTTCTAATGTATTATGCAGTGCACAGTCGCGGAGTGTGGATTAATGCCGTGTTCTATGGTTGAAAGATGTGATGTGTGCGATGCAGAAGTTTATTGTCTGCTGCTGTGCTTTTTAAGTTCATTCTCTTTTTCATTCAATTTAAAAGCAATAAACATGTATTTGCAGAGTGCATATTGTTTGGTGAGATATGGTACAGTATGAAAAGGATTGACATCCTTTGAATGTCGCCCCTGCTAGCACTCCGACTCTATGTTGATGAGGTGTTAACGTAAGAGCCCTCCACGAGCCTCCTTTTCATGCTATGCAGAAATTATTTTTCTAACACATTTTTTGATGTCCTCTATCAAATAAAAGTGGTTTCAAATACACTCGAAAACATTCCTCCTTTAATGATGCACACTTCATAGATACGAACCATAGCTCTATGGTAATAATGATTACCTATAACTTAATAATTTGTTTTTGCCACGTCTACTTCACATCCGTTTTGCAGTACCAAAATTTAATATTTAATTTTTTAACTCAAATTTAAATTTTAACGAATTTTAAAATTTAGCAGTAAATAGGAGTTATTAGCTCACTTTGAAGAGACAAAGTCAAGCTTATGGATTTGACAATGTCTGTCTGTCTGTCTGTCCGTACGTTCGCAGTCTTATTATAATAAAGGGACTTGGAGTATTACCTTCTTGGCTTTAAACCCAATATATTTGACATTCTTATGTTTAAACCTATGAAAAAGTGAGCTCTCTATGAATGTCGTTCTTGTTTTAGATAAAAATATTAAGGCTTGGACATAATTAATAACAAATAATTTCCAACAATAATATCCAACTCTTTCAAACCATTTATTTCTTATTACAAAATTTAATATCTAGCAATAATTTTAATTTTTTCATTAAACACCATTTATTTCTTATTACAAAAATTAAAATATTCATTTAATAAAATCTTTTTTAAAATGTATTTATATTCAATGCAATATTTCCAATGGTTCTTATCATTTAATACGTAATTATATGGAATAATACTTATGTGGAAAACTTAATTATATAATAATAGCATAGTTACCACATGGGGAGTGCTGGCCAAGACTTTAACCCATAGAATTCTGGAAAAGTTGACCCCACCATGAAAAATCGAAAATGTATTGAAAAGTGGCATGTTTTGTTTGAAAAAAATCTTTTTTGTTCGAAAACCTAAACAATTGTTGTTGAAATCCGACGAGTTTTAGACCCCATTAAAAACTGAGATTTTCAGGATCTGCCACCCCCTGGCACTTCAAACCTTGAGTAACTATGAATAATAATCGTCATCGAAATCGAAACCTTCATCTGAATCATCCCAATCCATCCATCTTTCATCAACAAAATAATAATCTTTGACATTTTCAAAACTTATATGAAGATTGAGAGGTGTAATCGGTTTCAAATCATAAGTTTGGCCAATTAATTGTTGATTAACCTCAAGTTTATTCACAAACTTAATCGTGAATTTTATTTTCGATCGTTGTTTAGCGATTGAAATCAATTTATCGATACTTGCTATTGTTATGTGTTTACATCCTCTAAATGTTAATTTATTTAAATGCACACAATTATTGATCAGTTTTATTACACCAATGTCTGTAATGTCAGTGTTGTAATGATTACCATCAATAGTAATACACTTTAATAATTTCAAATGTGTCAAAAAATCCAATGTTTTATTAGTATTTGTTATAACGTTTCCTTCGAATGAATAATTTTCGTACATTAGAATTGCAGATATTTTTAATATTTTTAGTTTTGGTAAATAACATGCAATGTCTCGAACAAAATTATCATCAGTCAAATTTGATAATATCTTTAAATATTTTAAATCCACACAATTTTTCATTAATTTTACGGAAAATATTTCAGAGCAATCAATCGGCGAATCAATAAATTGATGAATCAATAATTGCAAATATTCAAGTTTACCAAAATTATTAATGCATTTTAATAATTTAGTACATGTTGAATATGATAACAATTCATCGCTTGAGTTCATGTTTAAGTATAATTGTTTAATACTTTTACAATTAATCGATATTGTCTTAAAATGGAGAACAAATTCATCGAGATCTGTAGCCGAAATATCAAGCGTCAACTTTTCTAAATTAATCAGTTGTGATAAATGTTGCATAAATTCTATACATTTACTGTCTTTGAGAGATATTTTAAATACTTTAATCGTATTCACATATCTTTTTACGAAAATTTTCATTAAATCATCATTCGATTTATAAAATGTAAGATTATTAATATCACTCAATTTCGGTACTAATACTTCATCCGAATTCTCATCAATCAGTTCCGATAATTCTATATTTTCGATACGCGTAACATTTGGACATAAATGTAATATACTTTTCGATTTAAATGGATTTCCATTGAAATTAATTGATTGCAATGTTTTGCCACATTTTATGCCAAAATAATCCCAAAAATTTGATGAATAATTATCATTATATCCGTAAGAAACTATTGATAGCAAATTAATACAATTATCAACAATTATATGCATTAACTGCTCATAAGTTATAGCTTTTGGATATCTTCTGTTAAAATTGATAACAATATGATTGATTTGTTTACATTTTTTCAACAATTTTTCGATAATTTGATTACAATTTGATTCAGTTTTTTCATTGTTAATATCTTGTATTAATCTTTTACCATTTATATTGATTTCTTCGGTCGAATTGAATTTAATTCCAAATTCAAATAAGTTTTGTCGATTAAATATAGTTGTTTTGAATTGTTTAGAAACGCATTGGTAATTGATTTTGTCTGTAAATGACAAATACTGTAATATATGTTCACACAAGTCATCACCAAAACGTGTAAAACTATTACGACTAAAACCTGATTTCAATATATCACTCATTTTTACGTAAATTAAATTAAATTTATAATTCAATGAAATATTGAATAATGCAAAACTATACTGAGAGCAGATTAACGTTAAATGGAAACAACAATATAATACTAAGATAAATAATAAGTATTAAGTTTAGAAATTAAACAAACAAACAAACAAACAAACAAAAGTTTGGTTGAGTTTTACATTATTGTTATCGCCATCTATCGAGTTATTGACTTATAACCCAAAGTGAAAATTGATTGAAAGTTAGTCTAGCTTTTACAGTCATATAAATTGCATTACGCGATCCATAGACAAAAAATGCGGTCAAACACTGATCATTAACACATCCACTGAATTATAAGTGATTATGTAACAGTTTAGTAATAATTTGATTCATACTATTAATAATGTAATTAATACATTGAATTCGAAATACATTAATGTTATTATTCAAATTCAATGCAAAGATTTTTCGGAATATACTGTTTACGATTAACATAAAAACCTAATAAATGTTGATAAGCACTCAATTTAACAGTAAAGTTAATTTTCGATCGTTGTTTAGCGATTTGAATCAATTTAACGAAACTTACAAATGTCATATGTTTACATCCTATAAATGTTAATGATTTTAAATCCAAACAATTATCGATTAGCTTTGAAAATCCATTGTCTGTTACGGTTGAACCGTATATGAGAGTATTAATGACGACATACTTTAATAGCTTCAATTGCAATAAAAAGTTCAACGATTCATTAGAAAGTACGCGAAGCGTACAAATATTAATTTCTTTTAGTTTTGGCAAATATTTCCCAATATTACAAACAAAATGATCATCAATTAAATTTATAGTCATTTTTAAAAGCGTTAATTCAACGCAATTCTTTAATAAGTTTACTGAAAACAGTTCTGCTCTACCAATCGGTTTCAAAACTATATCCGAATCATATTTATGTAAATCCAAATATTCGAGTTTAGTTAAATTATTAACGGATTTTAATAATTGCGTATAACTTGAATACTGTATTCTATAAGTGCCTAAACTTAGTTTTAAATGAGTGATGTTTTTGCTATGAATCGACAATTCATCAAATTCGTTAACAAATGATGAGATATTTGTACCGTAAACTTTTAAACACAACTTTTCCAGATAAATCAGTTGAGATAATGGTTTAACAATCAATTGAATGGAATCATCGCAAGTAATTATTGCTTTAAACACTTTAATTGTGTTCTCATACCTATTCATAAAAATATTAACCGCCAAACCAAACGTGAATAATTCTTGTTCATAGACAGACGAATAAAACAAACTGATTTCACTCAACTTCGGTGCTAACACTTCATCCCAATTCACGTCAATCAGTTGCAATAATCCGATATTTTTGATACGTCTAATATTTGGACACAAACGCAATAAAGTTTCGCATTTAAATTCACCGTACGATGGCGTGAATTCAATCGATTCCAAAGTTTTGCCACATTTTAAGCCAAAATAATGCCACATATTCGCTGAAAAACTATCGTATTTGTAACATTCAAGTGATACCAAATTACGGCAATTGTCTGCAATTATAAGCAGCAATTGATCATATCTTAATTCCCGTATATTCTCGATTTCCCGTCCAATAATAATATGATTAATTTGTTTACATTTGTTTAAAAGTATCTCAATAAATGAATTAAACTTTGATACAGTTATTGAATAATTGTAAAATAATACTAATCGCTGAGACATAATATTGTGTTCTATAATCTCTAAATTCATGCCATTTTTAATTTCTAATACGTACTGTCGATTAAATATAATTGTCTTGAATTGTTTAGAAACGCATTGGTATTTGATTTTGGCTGTTAATGACAAATACTGTAATATATGTTCACACAAGTCATCACCAAAACGAGTAAAACTATTGCGACTGCAACCTGATTTCAATATATCACTCATTTTTGCATAAATTATATTTAACTAGACTATCAAATCTTTATAAATTTCCGCCCTTTATGTTCAGGACCGAACCCGACTTTTCTGAAAGCTTCAAAGCCAGGCCCGATGTGAAGAAACCCGACGCGGTCCAGCCCGATTATAATAAAAAATAACATATAATCCATATTTTGTTTTATTTTATATCATCATAATTTGATCTTAAAAATAATAGTTTATTAATTTTATGAGGTTTTAATTGTTCTCTTATCTGTTAAATTAAATTAGCAAATTAAACTGAATTTTGTTTAATTTAAAAATACATTATAGATAAAGTTTTAAAATATATTGGATTCGTTTCAAAGCCCGACCCGGTGGAGAAATTACTTTCAAGACCCGACTTAGACCCGATAGGTTCAGCACGAACCCAGCCCGGCCAGAGGAAATGTTTCGGGCACGAAGTTTCGGGGGTCCGTTTGGGAGTCTAGTATAAACGATACCAAATAAATGTCAAATGATTTGTTTCTAAGCGTTGATTAAAATAGATTTAATATTAAGATAATTATTTTATATAAAATATGTGTGTGATTTATCCATAATAACAAATATGTCTAATATTAATAAATATAATGTTTTTAATAAATTAAACAATGAATTAGTTAATAATATTAAATTATTTTATTTAACTGAAAATCATTTATTATTTGTAACAATAAATAATATTGTATATCGTTATAACATAAAAGATAAACAATTGAATTAATTCGAATAATTTTGTGAAAATCAAATGATTATCAAATTTGATTGTGGTTTATATCACTTTATGGCACTCACTGATAATGGATGTGTATATAATTGGGGTGACAATGGTTATGGACAATTGGGTGATGGAACTATAGATTATAAATATAATACTGAACCAAATCAATTCAATTATTTTCGTGAATATTTATTAGAAAATGCAATTAGAATTAAGTAATACTTGAAGACACTAAACTGGAATTAAACGCTAGAATTGAATCTATTAGTTTGGCAAACAATGGTGTTATGTAACTCAACAATTGGCTAAAATTGATGAGAAAAATAGTGAACTCAATAATAAAGTATGAAATACATGAGTATTATTAT
>JAQIXJ010001012.1:0-24496 GCA_034700185.1 Phthiracarus laevigatus | reverse complement strand
CTCTCTCTCTCTCTCTCTCTCTCTCTCTCTCTCTCTCTCTCTCTCTCTCTCTCTCTCTCTCTCTCTCTCTCTCGCGTCTATCTCTAAGTGTATATGCTTGACCTAAACTAAAAATGGATTTCATAGCGAGAAATAACATCGAATAACTTTATATCATTCTTATATCTTTTTCATTTTGTTTCTAATGGTACTCACAGTGATAGCATTGATAACGTTAAGAATGGAAAAACAACAGATGCGAAAGATTGTGAACTGAACAAAATTATATTTAACGTTAAAAAAATCTTATTTTTTCTTTTCTTATTTAATATTAATCTGTAATATAGTATGAATTGATTTTAGAACACAATGAATTTTTTCTCACTGCTACAGTGATTTTGATTTCAACATAACTATAGTTATTTTATATTTTATGGTTTCTTCAAATAGCATTACTTCGTCGTAATTAATTAAAAACGATTTTTTTAAAGAAACTTCTTTATTGCGTTTCGCACACTCAGCCCATTTAAGTATAGCTTTATTATTTTTGAAAGCTTAAACTTTTTTAATCTTAAACTGACTACTTTTTTATAAGGAAAATTTTGTTAAAAGAGGTAAACCTCATAATACTCTTATACTTCGTACCAAAATAAATAAATCGGTAATAACGAAAATGAAAATAAACCATGTCTTTGTAGTTTTAGATAAATATTGTGTATCTAAAAGTTTAAATATAATTTCTGTATATTGCTTCTAATTTCTGTGTTTTTTATAAACATTTGATAATCTTTAAATGAAATCTATTGTGAGCAGAAAAATGTGTGTTGTCTTACCTTATATACTTGTAAAAACAAGTGGTCAATCTTCTATTGTTTGCCGAATATATACACAAGAATAAAACATTTTTTCATACTATTGGCTAAAGACTCTTCACTTCTCCGCATTCGAAAATAATTGTTATGATGTTAGCAATTTTTTTCGTAATAATAATGTACGGTACTTGCGAATCCAATTCGTTTTACCTGATATAAAAAAATGATTTTCTCCATCGCAATCAATAATAATATAAAATAATAAATATACTGTTTTACAATAATTATTTATACGTTACTCTAATAAAGGGCGGCAAAGAAAAAAAACATAAATCTGATGCCAGTGCGGATGTTTTTGCTAAACAGGTTGATTGGATAGCATTATTTTCGCTTTATTGGTCTCATCTAATAACTATGTTCTGTTCAGATTATTTTTTTCCATAGTTAAGGCTACAGCATTACTAGACTACTATTTTCACGCTTTGTCCTCATGAGCATTATTTGTGTTCATGTAACAAGAAGGGCCTAAAAGATTGATTGTGAATAGACTTGACAGAAAGAGAGAGAAGAGAGAAAATCTGAGAGAGATTGTGAATGTGCCGCGCATTCCTTTTAACAGGTCATGTTTGCGAGTAAATGTGTGACTCAATCCCATTTGTTTACTTCAGACTTTAGGTTTTTTTTGTTTGCTATCATATTATTTACAACTAGACAGGAGATCGCTATAATCAACTTATTTTTTGTTTTTTGTTTTGCTCCAGAAATGAAATATATTCGATAACATTTCTGCGATGCGATTGTTCAGAGTAAACAGATAGAAATGGCAAAGCGATGAGTTATGCGCAGCCATTCACGAATGGAGAGTAGAAAAAGACTTTGCAAAAATTGTAGCCATTCATATTCGGTTAATGGTCTAATGTCTTGTACGAGATTTTAATAACAATTCTTTGATTATGACAAATAAACTACTTTTTATTTTTCAGTAAAATTTATATTCTTTAGTATTAAGCTGAGAGAAAATAGTAAAACTGCTCCACATTTTTAAGCTTATAGGAAACAAATACTACAAATAGTAAAATAGCAAAACAAAACTCTATAATTCTATAAATTGATTTATAGCTAATGGAACCATATTTTAAAATATTTTTTTGACCTAAACCTAAACCTAAGTTCTTCGCGACCATTGTTTTGAATGTATGACATGAAATATATTTTGTCATAAATATTTTGCCATAATTTGGAGCAAATATATTAGTATTGATAATGGTATCCTAACTCAAAACCTGTAACGTTATATAATCAACGCATCTTTAAATTGCTTCTGTGTTTTGTTTTTGTTTCGAATATAAAAATTTTGGGATGTAATTTATTAAAACGCTTAGATATAATGAGCAACTGTGTGTTTGTATGTATGTATGTGTTTGTGAGAATTTCGTTCTTCTCCTAAATTAGTTTTATTTATAGTTTTCCCAATTAAAACAAACTTAAACGCATAAATATATCATTAAATTTTAATAAACTTTACTTTACGCATCAAATTTAAATCGACTTTTTCAAGAAAATTTAGTCACAAAAATTTCAATGAATTAAAATCGTATTCCCACCACCAAAGTATAAACATGATATTTTATTATACCTTTCATTTCATAAATGTTAGATAATAGTGAATAAAAAATGTTTAGCTAATAAATAGGCATTTAATTAAAAATAAAAAGAATTAAGTTATGCTTAACGATAAGAAACTTTTTGACAAAACGCATCTGTTTTATTATAATTTGATGTTATTGCTGATCTTAGAGTGAGATTTTATTGAAACAATTGTAAGGAACGTATTCTAAATGAAAACTATTAATGAAATTCATTATTTGCTTATCAAATATGGAAATTTAAAATGTTAAAAAAATATTGACCAGTAGTATTGCATTCCGTACTATATTTTTCACGTTTTTCCATGTTGTACTATTCTTACCAGTAATGATCCAAGCATTCATATAATGCTATTTTGATTGTAATAGATCTCACTTACGTGTTAGTTTAATTCGATAAACACTAAAATAAGCAAAATAACAGCGATTAATATTATTTACTGTGCATTAGCATAAGATCTACTAATTTTTCTACTGTTGATGTGCTTTAATAGCTTTATAATGACTCATCAAACAGTCATTAACTACTGTTAACGCGTGAAGTTGTCCTCATGATCTTCGCAACATCAGGTTATAGACCAACACATTTATATACAGCCCAACAATGAACACACTAATTAAACTGACGAAATCTGGTATCGCTCTATTTTTTATCTTTATCTATGTTAGTGTGAGCTTAATCTGCCTCTTTTATACTATAGTAGACACTAAATTGTTGTTAATGTATATTTATTATACATTTTTATTAGCTCGTAGAAAAGGTGAGCTATGTTTCACTGTACATCTCTTCTTCAATCCATTTGTACGCTTGCTTTGGGTATGACCGACTATCAAAATATTCTTCTATCAGGGAATATACAAAGAATATCAAAGATTTTTATGGCATATTGAAAATTTGCCATTATATGATTGATATGTCTGTGTGTCTGTCCCCTCCCTATAAAATCATATAGAATATAAATATCATCCCTTATTCAATATGCCATCATATGTGTGTTCCATCCACTCTTGTTTTTTTATAAGAATTCTTATAGAAAAGCAGTCAATTTTCTAAAATATCTCAATTAATTTTTGCACCCATCATAGAATTTTAAAATGGAGACATTTTTATGATTAAATTTATTATATTATAATAATTTAGAATTTTTTGATAATTTTCAGGTAAATAAAACATATTACAGATAGTTTTGGTTATCAATTTTGTAAAATTAAAGTAATAGTATTATTTGTTATATTTATCACAATCCATAAAAGAAAATACACAGAAAGCTAAGATATTAAAAATACTTTAAATATTAAATTTATTGCTTTATTTTTCTCAAAGATTTTTCACAGAATTTTGTTTTATTCCTCGAAGAACTTGAAAATTAATTTCAATTTAAATGAACCATTAATTTTCTCTATAAACTTTTAAGCTTAACCTTTAAGATTAAATGAAACCGGAATTCTTACAGTATTAAGTTATATCTTAAAATTTAAACAGTATCACATATAATAATTACTTTAAAATATTTTAAAATTACTTTCGTATTAGTTTAAAATATTTAAATAATAATTTCTCGCTTTAAAGTTTAATTTCGGAGACAAACGCTGTCAAATACATATAAAACTAGCTAAATTTGGTCTATTTAATTATTAAGTGTATAAAAATGGTTTTTAAAAGTGCCAGATTTTAAGATTCATTAAAAAAATACTCATCTCAAATATTTTTATTTTCGGAGTCGTGAACTGGAACTGATTTTTAGTTTGCAGTTTCATCCAAAATATTTGCTATCGATAACAATTTCTCAAACTTATTCCCGAAATTTTACGAAAGAATAAAAAATTGAATAATTTGACACTTACTATGATGAACAGTGCAGTGTATAAAAACAGTATTGCTTTGATGTCTTCTTATAATAATGCGAGTTTGGAAAAGATTGTTTGTCATCGAGAGTCACAAAAAATGCCACCCTATTTTAAAAGTATCACACAATGGCTAAACTCTCGAAAAAATAAGCTGAAAGAATGTTGTGTTAAAGAAATCAAAAGTAGTACATTATAAATATTAGGTTTAATAATTGTTTAATTGATGACTTGCGAGCACTAAAAGATATTTTTGTTGTAACTGTTCGATTCTGGCGACAACTTTGATATATAGAATTTTGAACCACTTGTGACACATGTAACAATCAACTATTTATTTTAATTTACTGCGATTGTGTTTGTGTTTCACAAAACTCAATATGAATTAAAGCAAAATGTCCAAAATCTTTCTTTTTTTGTGTGCGTGCCAGTTCTACTGGATTTATAGTCTATTTAATAAACTGAAGAACTGTTTTTTATACCGTCTGACTTGAACTCTCACAAGGGCTCGAAAATTTATGCAAATTGACTAAATTTTAAATGGTTTTTAGATTATTTTGCTCATATAATTTACATAATAACCATTCACTTAAATATAATATGATGCTGAAATAATTTTTAAAAAGTTAATCAGTTCAAAAAATTAAAACACAATAGATATGGAGCCTTAAATGTCTTCTTGTCAAAATTCTGGATATGGAGCTTAGATTTCAGGTAAACATAATCTAACGATTTGGTCTCGTTATTTTAAATTCTTATAGTCGTAAGAAGATAACGTATTAATGTTTAGTTTTTTGCATCAATAAAATGCATTAAATAAATTTAAGTTCTTTTTAAACATTGAGTGAGATTCGATTTTTTTTCATAAGCTTACAGTTATAGCAATGCTTTCCAAAAATGCATCAAATATGCATTTTTTGTTATATGCATCAATTGATCATTTTATTACAATATTTACAATGTAAAAACTTTCCAAAACTTAACGATCGGTGTATTGATTTTTGTAGTTTGGGTAAAAGTTAATACTACTTTTTTTATTTTCCGTAAAAAATCATCATTTCGCATAGACTTTTTATTTATTTCGGTTAAAATATCAATTAAAACGTATAGCAAATGCGATGAAGATTCATATAACAAATAATACTCTAGTCTATTATTTTATTGTAACACTACTGTACTTCAACATTATTGGTATAATGAGCTTTGCCAGGTATCGAGACAGCGGAATAAATAAATTGCGACAGTAAAGGATTAGCAGAATAGAATTTTGTTATATATTTTAAGTAGTGGTCTGATAGAGAGCTCTGAAAGCTCGACCGATCGATTCAAAAAATCTCGCACACGTCTGGCATCGATAATTGAGTGTTGTAGTTCTACAGTTAGAATTATACATACAGTAAAATTCGCCGAGAATTTAACATAAATTGTAAGAATATCTCTACCGTAATGAAACGATAAGAATATGCCAAACAAAATATAATTTCAAGGGTATCTCAAACGAAAATTTCAAATAAGCTTATATATAATTTACATAACCAAACGTGTAATTTTATATATTTACATAATTTTGATTGATTTAATTTCGCATATTTAATATTTAGCACAGTTTATTTAGTTTTCGAAAAATTCATTATTTATAATAATAATGAATAGATTAAGATAAATAATCGATAAATAATGCGTTTTGATATATAATTAGCACGAATGCCCTCGTTATTAATAAATCGAGACAAACGCTTTGGTTTTTAGTTTAATATTCGAATAAATTTCGGATTAAAATGGAATTTTGGTTAAAATTAATCCGTCATTACGTGGAATAAAAGAAAACTATGTTACAGAATATTAAACTAAAACGTCTGCTAAGTTAATAAGTGTGATCCATTTGCTTAATACATTAATGCGAGAAATATGCGTGACTGCGATGTTGTTGTGATGGTTACATAAGAATGTATGTAAAAAATTTTGTTTCCCAATGAATAATGATTGTTTGTCATGCGATTACAAATAAATATAAAAAGTTTGCTATAAAAGAATAACACTATAGCATAATCGTAATGTGCCATTAGTTTTTGGGGCCAAAATGTTGACTAAGCATACGATGTTTTAGTTTATTGTGATGTGATAGCCATGTTTACTTCGAGTAATTCATTAATAATTCAATTTGTAATGCTGTACATAATATTGTTATTTTGGTGATATTATGTTCATTCCACTATAAAACATTTATGTTTCTCTTTTTACTTTTTTTTTAAAAATTCGAATTAATTAAACATATCTGTTCAACATTTCATATTTACGAGTGCTTTTATAATCAC
The DNA here is from genome assembly GCA_034700185.1 of Phthiracarus laevigatus. Classification (NCBI taxonomy): domain Eukaryota; kingdom Metazoa; phylum Arthropoda; class Arachnida; order Sarcoptiformes; family Phthiracaridae; genus Phthiracarus; species Phthiracarus laevigatus. The sequence goes on along the minus strand of JAQIXJ010001012.1, from coordinate 17,899 downwards.
TGATATATGAATTAAATAACATAAATTTAGGTCTTCTGTATAATATGATTTCATTCGATTAATTTTTCTATGTGTTGTTGAATGAAGTTCGCAAATTATTTTTTAAAAATGATAATTTAGTAAAAATGGTATATTTTAAATTATAACAAGATTTTTTAAATTTTTATTTGTTATACCGGAATATTGGGCTGATTAAAATATTTGCCGTGCGAACTATAAGTTTTATTAAGAGCAGTAACTAATATTATGCAATAAATATAGCATCAAAAGTGATCTCTAGAGAGTATATTTGAATAAATTATTTGCTCAGAAAAGAGAACCATTCAATATAACACTAACTCGTAAGTAACGCTGAATACGTTATATAAAAACTAATTTAAAATAGAGATGTAGTTAATGAGAGTAAATCCGTAAAAAAGTTCGTTAGTGTCATTTACCACAAATTATCTATAAGACAATTTTAACAAAAGTTGAGTTCTAAATTGGACAAACAGTTTAAGATCAATAAAACAATAAACGAATATTTAAATTAAACAAAATGATTTTTGGCATAATAGGAATTTGTGATCGAATATGAAACAAGCAATGAAACGCATTTTAACGGATTCTCTTCTGTTATCCCCTATTTTCATAAAGGAATTCACCATTGAAAAGTCTAAAATATGTATTTTAAATAATGGAGACAATAAAAGAGTCACATTAAATATATTGTTTTATTACGTATTGTTTGTCTGGAATATCATTTTAAGATCTTAACCACTAAACACCACTATCCGTGGTTGGAAACAGCTTGAAAAGTTCTGGTGCTAAAGGAGGCATTAAAGAGTTTGCCTTCTTTTAGGGAGATTGAAATAATTTATTGGCATTTCTAAAGTAACATTAGAATCAAATTGGAAAACGTTTTTGTTCGTTTTAAGCACTAAATTGAGTATTAGTAACACTTTTCTGTTTGTTCGTGGATTCGCATCTTCTCGACCTTAAGCTTACACGTGTTTAGACATGTAATTATCTCTATAATTACTTATTACTTAAAGCTGATGTAACAATTGTTTTAAAAAAGATCAGTTGATGTGATTAAATCTATTTCCGAACTCACTTATGATTTAAACATAGATTTTTCAATTGGTCTCAAGAGTAAGAATAACGTGTATCACTCAATTTTTTTTGCACACCCTTTAAAATTAACTAAAAGTAATTTGTTTTTCATTTAACCACTCATCAATTTTATCTCGCGAAAAATGCAAATATTTTATATTACAACTGTAATAGAAAATAATTTTAAAAATAAATAATTAAAATCATATTTTTTATTGCTCTATATAATCAAATTAGAATAATAGTATTTAGATGTACGGAAATCTATTGAGGTTTAGGTAGGAAAAAATGCGATCACTTTGGGCTTAAACCGAACAAAACTAGATTAATTTTAAATACAAATGGATCTAGTATTTTGTCAGCTTTCACACATACAATTGATCTTTTCGGTGACAATAATAATAAATCGTAGGCTTCAGCAAAGTCAAAGAAAGTTTGGAGGTATGAAAAATGAACATTGTTATTAAATAATAACTTCGAAAAAATATATTCTTTCGGGAATTTTGTAACTTTTTGTACCATACTCGAAGTTTTCTGGTGGCTAATGTTTCCACGTGATACACGTGGGATTATATTATTGATTGCTATCAATGAATTTTAGAATTCAAAAATTTTAGTTTAAAAAAATAACTACATGTGTAATATTATATTACACTATAATAGTGCATAATAGATCGTTTCGTAAATGTATTAAAATTATGCAACTTTGCCTTAATTTTTATGGCATATTGAAAATTTGTCATTATATGATTGATATGTCTGTGTGTCTGTGTATCTGTCCCCTCTCAATGCTTATCCATATAAATTCATATCGAATATAAATACAATCCCTTATTCAATATGCCATCATATGTGTGTTACACTATTGTTTAGATATTGTTTACAATATTTGCAACCTTAGTGTGATAAAGGTGTGTTATACAATTAAACTGTTATAATTATCCTTAGAATTTTTGATAAAATCGAATCTCCTTAACCAATAATTTTAGAGTTATGATAAAATATGAAAACTTTTATTTTAGATTTGTTTTTCCAAAAAATACATAAATGTATTTTAAGCTTATTATTTATGGTTTCTCGAGTAAAAGCATCAAACATGAAATATGATTTCCAAACGCTATGCAATTCTTATCTTTCACATTAATTCAAACTTTACTTTCGCTATGAACGACTGAATGGAGGTGTTGTTCCTGCCATAAATTATATATCAAAAGAAATTGATTTCATCAAAATAAGCTCAAAATAAATCAAAAAATCCAAACATAATTTGAAAGTCTTGGTGGCTTATTAACGAATCGGTTTTATACTTAAACACTTTGGTGTTGTGCCACATCCCACTTGTTTGTATAGGAATCCCATATCACATTTTTTTATTTGTTCTAACACTTTAGATTTAAAACTTAAATGTTAGAATTAAAATTAATAATAATTAAAAATGATTAATGATTTGGATTAAAAAATATTCGTGGCTATAATTTATAGTATAATTTGTAATAAATTTATTAATAACTGAGTAGTTTCTTGTAATTTTAAAATATAGCTTATTTTTTAAAGTGATAAATTGCTTTTTGATTTTGTTTTAAGCATTCTACTAAAAACCATAATTTATTTTTGTAATCATACAAAGAAACCTTTATTTTTAGCTCATGTTTATTTGACTGTCTTTAAGCTTCTGTAAAGGAAAATAATGACTGCTCAATAAATTTAGTACCGTTCAAATTTTAGTTACTTTTCTTGAAAAAAAAATTCAAAAAAAAGGAAACGTAAAGTTAGCGTGCATTAAAAGTAATGCAAGTATTTATTTAAATATTTCCTCAAAATTTTTTCTTTTTAAATGTCTCACTTAAAACAAGAGATAAAAATTTAAAAACCAGAAAAATAAATAAAATTATGCACGTAACCCATCAATATAACAACTCATCTAAAATTTTAAATTAAAGTGTATTTCAGTTTAAAGCCATTCATATATTCATTTTTGTTTTAATATTATTTTCTTTACATACAACTTATAACGTAGCGTTTCAGCAGTTTTCTTCATGTTCCTCCTCAGGGGAAATAAGTTCAATATTTTTAATGCAGAATATAACAAAAAAATTTTACAGAATTAAATGTTATCCATACAAATACTGTAAGATGATTTCAAATTCATCTAAAAATAAAGAGGTCATAAAAACTTAAAACCCATGAATCATATATTATTAAATAACTCAAACTAATTTTTATTCCGGTTAAAATTTTTAATATTCGTAATTACAATAAATTATTCAATTAGTTTAAATTTCTCGTTCATTTTGTTTTTAAATTTAAAATACTTTACGCCACCTCAGTATTGTAGCGTTAGCTTAGATGAATATCCAATGAATATTTAAGCTAAAAAAGTAAATATAAGGCTTGATTTAGTTAAGTAGCGAAAAATCTAAACGAAAAATTTGGAGTCTGCTTTTGGCACAGAAGATGAAACGGAAGTTTGTTTAAAGTCTAAAGTCTACTATTATTCATTATCTATGTTTAATGTTGTTTAGTTATCTGCATTATCAATAACTGCGCTTATGCTGACAGATCGGTTACTTTAAAATTGTCACTTTGATAGCAAAAAACGTATCGCAATTTAATTAAAATTATTGAATGTTTTCTAAAAGTTTTGAAACAATTTTTGCGTGAAAAATTAGGGACATAACCAAACGCAACAAAGTAAATAACATATTATAAAATTTAATAAAACGAACATAATATAATGTTCAGTATATTTTTTTGATACTAAATCATATTAACATTTTTTTGGAAATACGGTAAGCTTTAAAGTTATGCGAAATACTGTACATTGCAATAAGATATCGTGCCTTATCTTTCATACTGAAATAAACACACGCGGAACTCTTTGCATTTTAATTCTAGCTATTTATCGTTAGACAGTTACAGCGTTCGACGTATGAATAAGGAAAAAAAACTTTTCCGTTTGGGGATGTGTTTTAGCGAATCGAAAAAAATTTGTGCACTATTTTAGCGTAATATTATATCTCAATATGATATTCTGTACGTTTTTTTTCGAAGACTGCGTAATATTTATTACAAATAAAGTTATATTGCATTCATATACTGAATTATCAAATAAAAACGTCTTCTGACATGAAAGTATTGATTTTTTTGTTTGAACGTGGAATTTCTTTTTTAAAAATGGCATAAAATTCATTTCGTATAATCTTATCGTTTGGTGTTTCTTCAAAAGGTGCGAGTTATGTGTGAATAGCTTTTGCGTTATTTAATGATTCATTTTTTTGAATAAAGAATTCTCAAATAGACCTAAATAGAGCTTTTAGTGCATCTAACAAAAATATCATTTTACTTTAGGGATGCAAAAAATTTAGCTTTTTTATATTGTTATAGTTATACTTTGTCTTGTTTTTTATCTGACTTTGCAAAATTCAGATATAATATGGATTTTGTTTCTCCTGGTGTCCGTTCGCGTTTCATCTTACGGTATCTCACTATTCAATCGACCCGTTCATTGTCTGACTGTCCGTCAATGCACTTTTATATTGTCCGTCATATTTGTTATATTAATAAAATGATTTTTGGTGTCAAAATTGTGGTAAATTGGTAAAAATCCTGACATAATGTTAATTAAATGCCAGTTTCATATTCCGTTTTAGCTGTAATATCGTATTTAACTCAAATACCAGTGGCATCTGCCGTAATTTTACAGTGTGGTTTGCATTAACTTATCTGGATCATTTGACATTATTTGATTATTTACCATTGTCATTTGCAGCATTAATTTGGCATAATATTTTATAGAACCCATTTTTACTAGTTTATTATGTAACTCAGATTATGTAATAGAGCAGAATATTCATTTGTCCAAATATCGGGTTTTATACCATAAAAAACATGTGCCTTTTTAAGTTGTAACATCTAAAATAACTCAAATTTCGATGGCTTATATTAAGTAATGATTTTTGCTTATATTTCCTGATTAATAAAAAATATTTTAAATTATAGGATAGTCAGATTTATTATGAACATTCCATCTTGTTTTTAAATAATTCTGAATGATATAACGAAATAATCAAAATATTTTACTTGGAAAGTTTAATATTTCTTGAGTTACTTTTAATTGAAACTAAATCGGTTTCGGTATCATAAAGTTAAAATTATTAATGAATAAGTCGAAAAGTATTTTATTTATTTTCCTATTTCGTATAAATTTATTTGTGTCGGTAAACCTTTACATAAAAGTCTATTTATATATAATTTTGAGCTTTCAAACGATATACATATTGTTAATTGATCCAATAGTTTTTATTTTAATTCAGTTTGGGATCAATTGGATCAATTAACAATATGTATATCGTTTGAAAGCTCAAAATTAGAGGAATCTATGGGTATAAGTCTTAAGCTAATCGGAAGACAGGTTAAAGAATGGCAAATATGTGGAAGAAGAAGATAATAGATTATTTTCAAACGTTATTATTGTTTGAATAGAATGTTTTTGCTATAAGCATAGTACTATTATATGCATACTAGTAAAGCAAGTGTGAAAATTTAAAACGGACACACGTTATAATATTCCAGTTTTTGCTTTAAAAGTTGTGGTTTAGGCTCAAAATGGTCGCAAAATTTAGTCAAAACAGGGGAAATTCGGTTCAAATTTCAAAACTCATCTTAAATTTTAAAGTCATATGCTGCTTATAAGCGATAATAATGTGTTTTGTATTTGATTTCATCTGGTATTAGCATAATATTTAACTTATAACAGAATATTTAATATAAAATAATGGGAGTGAGCGAATGAAAACAGGGAGCGACAATAAACTTACTAAAATTAAATACGAAGTCAGATATTATGATAGATGTTATTATTATAGCCTAAAATTAAATTTACTATTATTTGAGCTTTTGAAGATATTTTAATAATTTATTGATAATTATTTAAACAAGTTATGGACAAAGCTTAAGATTATGGGGTCTCGGATCGCAAATATTTTATTATAAGATTTATTTTATTTAATTTCTCGGGAATGGGGGGTCGGAAGGGAGTGTGGGAAGTGTCAATGGATAGGTCTCCTTAATACCTATCCAATGATACCCAACATAATAGGGTAGGGGTGGGGAAATCGAGAAAACCCCTTAATCCGAAAATTCGATTTTGCGGACAAACCCCCACTTGCGAAGCATAGGTGACTATATCTGAGCTCCGTATGGCTCAGGAAATCCAAATCTGGGCCCCCTAATCTTAAGCTTTGCCAAATTATGAAATTATCGCACAAAAAAACACTATAAAAGCAATAAAACGTAACGATAATTATGGGCTAAAAAACAATTATTGTTTTTATTATTCAGAGATTGCGCACACCAAACTGTGTCAAATATTTACTATCTATAATATAATATACTAGAAAATTGAAAAAGAAATAAAATAAATTATTTTTCTCTATAAAATTAGGTTAAAACTGAAATTTAATTAAATAAAAAAAATTCAAAATAAAATTTGTGAACATATTTTTATAAAATTTTATATTATAAAACCGGTTATGACCTTCGATTTTATTTATTTTTTACCGGTCATCTTAATAATACCGATCGTGACCGCCGATTTATATTTTTTTATCGTGACCGTTAATGAACATCTCTATGTATACAGTGACTTAAGAAAAAGTGAGCTCTCTGTGAAATGTGTCGATCATATTTTGCTTAAATTAAATAGATAATATGAGGTCACTTAAGTTAAATTAAGAATTAATTATGATAGATTTAAATTTCACTATTTTCTACTAGACTATGTATCGAGCCCCCTATTTCTCGGGCCAAATTGGGCTTTGCCGAACTAGGGCCTAAATTTAAAAAGCTGTAACGAGCCTGGCTTTTTGATAATTTAACTTATCGGGCTTTTGTCGTGCTAAGGTCTAAAATATTTCACGATTACATTGATTAATTTTCTTTTTTTTTGAAAAGGTTCGAAACAAAATTTTTAAAAATATTCAATTAAACATAGTTAAATTTATAATAATTTATCCTGTTTTATCTTCTAAGAAATAATCCCAAATGCTTGGTAAATTGTTGTAGCCAAAAAAATTCATGTAAACTTTTCTAAAAATTAAAAAAGATTATTTTTAATATGTTCAGAAATAATTTAATTTTTTATATGAAAGAATTAATATCCTATACATACTAGATAAACGCTATTATAGTTTACGGGATAACTATTATACAGACTCGAACAGAATAAAACGTAATTTGATTTCCAGAACCCTTAACTTTAACTTTATTGACTTTTAAAAGGCTTTTACAGCCAGCAAAGCTGTCCTCCCCTGTGGACTTTTTTAATTTTGAAAACTCTTAGAAAAACTTTGTCAACCGTTATAAATGAAAAGTCAACCGTTAAACACCTTTATTAAGTACATATCTGAGTGGATAATATTTGCGGAAATGCGCTGTTATGCAGCTGTAGCGAGCAAACACAGGCACAACAACAATATTACATTTAATAGCGTTAACTCGTTGGCTTCCATCTGAGTCATTATCGGTCTCTACATCTGTACTCGAAATTTTAAGGCGTTTATGTAATGTTTGTATGTTTCGCTAATGTTTACTATTTTTGACGTTTAAAATATTTTAATCTAATTTTTGTAACCAAGTATATCGTATACAACTACTAGTTAATACGTTAATGAAATAATTATAAAATTGGTTTATTCGTTGTTGATTTAAGTTAAACATAGCGTAAATGAAACATAAACAGAGTGATTATATCGTCTATCGTATCCATTATATGGTGTATTGTATTCAATATGATATAAACTCGTTTTATAACGTATTGTCAATGAGAGCAACAAACGTCTCATAACACGACACGTATTATATTTATTATTATTTTATTTTATTTTATTTAAACAATTCAATCGTTTTTCCATTGTTTTCGTTATTTATTTTACATTGATATTGATATTAAGTTTAAAATTTGTTGAACATTTAAATTGGCGTTTAAATTGGTTGCGAGTGTTTGTGCAATAATTTCTATCAGTATTTGATGCAAATTTACTATTAATTTTATGTTTAAATTATCGATCACTTTATTGGTTATAATGAGTTAACATGGAAAATGTCTGCGCAAAGAAAATCATTAACAAATTCGAACGCTATTACAACTGATAAACAGAGCCATTGTACGGAAGAAGAATTACAATTATTGGCAAGACTTGAAGAACAAAATAGGTATTCATTTGATCACATAATGTTTGAGAATAATTATTTCTCAATTAATTGATTGCGATTCTCAACATTTTTTGCTGTTTTGCATAAATTTATATGATATCATAGTAACCCATAAGCTATTATTTGATCACACGTATGTGTCATCACTAGAAACTCATGGAAACATGATCTCAACATTACTAAAGAATATGAAAAATTCTAAAATTTAGTACCGTATTGTATTGACTATTGGTATTTTGAACAAATGTAAACATTTTGTCATTAATTCTTTGCGTTTTCACCCCAAACCGAAATACATGAATCTAAATACGGTAAATGAATAGAGCTTTAAAGCTTTTGGTAACAGAAATTTGTATAAATTTATCACACGTATTATCCATAAAAAAATTTATTATGGTTATGGTTTTTCATCACAAAAATTTATTACAAACCCAATTGTAATAAAAACAAGAGTAGAACACACATATGATGGCATATTGAATAATGAAGTTTGGGAAAAGGGAATGGGATTGGGGCAGATTGGGGTTTGGGAAATGTTAGAGATGGCGTATTTCATGGGATCACTGCAACGGGAAGTTTGGCAATAGGGACAGACACACAGACATATCAATCATATAATGGCAAATTTTCAATATGCCATAAAAATCCTGTATACGCTGAAAATACCGATCCTCATGTTTGATATATTTCTATCTCTTCAAATTTTTTAAATATGCCAAAACGAAATAAAAAGAATTAGCCTCTGATATCAATTTGATTGATTTTATTAAAAACAGAGTTTAAAATTTAAAAAATTCAAAGATTTAAAAAAAATTCCGGTTATAACAGTTCGGTTATCATATTGGTTTTGCATTTGGCACACCTTTACATTTAATCAGTGAAGCGTTATATGATATGACTCATACTAAGCATATATCATAAAAATTCATTAACTCCAACTTTAAAAGATCGCTGAACAATTTAAACAATTTTTAGATACCTTTTGAAGAAAAGAGAGCTATAAATATTACAGTTAATGTCGATCTGTTATTGTGCCCACAGAGGACTATACTTAATATTTACTATAATATTATACTTACTTTAAAATCAAAACAAATTTAATATGTAATTTAAATTAACCCCATAAGCTTTATTCGATTATAGTTTACCAAATATAAAAATTAGATTTATTTTTAATCGACAGAATAATCGAGACTGATGTGAAATCTCTAAATTCACTGCAATCAAATTCAGGCCATTCCCGTCGATCATCGGATACAAGTCAAATATCTGACATTATTCTCCAAATGAATTCTGATACAAACGATCAAGAATTTATTAATGATAAAGACATTTGGCAGTTATGGGGGCAACTCATCAATGATTGGAGTAATCATTTTAAAAAGAAAAATAATTTAATACAGGTATTGTATATATTCGTAATTTATTACTAGTTATAGAGACTTTAATTCAAAGTATTTTAATGACAATTAGTATACAACAAAAAATGTTAGGATATTAGCACCAATAGATTCAAATTTGTTGATTTAGGATTTGGTGCGAAAAGGAATTCCACACCACTTGCGTGGAATGGTTTGGCAACTGTTAAGCAACGCTCAAAACTGCACCGTCCGTGAACAGTATTCAGAATACTTGGGTCAACCGTCTCCGTGCGAAAAAGTAATTAAACGGGACATTGCGCGCACTTATCCCGAACACGAGTTTTTCCGTGAAAAAGGAAGTGCAGGTCAGGAAGGATTGTTCAATGTTATGAAAGCCTATTCAATATATGACAGTGAAGTGGGTTATTGTCAGGGAAGCGCTTTCATAGTTGGCGTATTGCTCCTTAATATGCCGGAAGAGGATGCGTTCGCCGTATTCCAGTGTTTGATGCAAGATTATCGACTTAGAGAGATGTACAAACCAACTATGGCTGAACTCGGGCTTTGTATATATCAATTGGAATGTATGGTTCAGGTAATATTAATTGCATTTTTTCCATACAAATCAATATTAAAATATAAATTCTCAAAAAGGAATTATTGCCGGAATTGTTTATGCACTTTCAAACGCAAAATTATCACACATCGATGTACGCTTCTTCTTGGTTTTTAACTTTATTTACTTCTTGTTTGCCGCTTCACGTTGCTTATCGTGTTATGGATCTCTTTCTTTTTGGTGGGTTTCAAAACTTGTTAATAATAAACTGGATTTATGAAACTTTTACCAATGATTAATATGATTATAACAATTTTATAGACGGAGTTGAAATGATTTTTCGATTGTCGATCGCTATATTGCTTTTATGCAAAGAAGATTTACTTAAGCTCGACATGGAAGGTTTATTGCGTTATTTTCAGAAAGAAATGCCCGCAAAGTGCGAAACAGATCCAGATTACTTGATTAAATTAGCGATTCAAGTTAAATATGATCAAAAAAAGATGAAAAAGTTTGTCAAATAAAATCAAATTTTTCTCTTTATTAGTTATTATTAATTTTTCAGATTAGTTAAAGATTATTCTACAATTAAAGCTAAAGAACAAGAAGAATTAGTTGAATTGAGGGTAAACTTTCCAACTATTTTTACTAACATTAAATATCTGAAATTATTTACATATATCTATCAAAATATATATAGAGATTGAGAACGGAGAATCGATTGTTAAGGCAACGAATCGAGAATTTAGAGCATGAAAGCGCTGAATTGGCTGATAAGCTTATTCAAGGACAGGTCAGTCGAGCACAGGAAGCTGAGGAAAATTTTATTATAAAGCGTGAATTGGCTGCTATGAAACAACAAGAAACTGATCAAAAGAATGAACTTGAAAAGGCATATCAGACTATTGAGGAATTAAAAGATAGTAATCTCATTTATTCTTCGTTAAAAATACAAGAAGCGCAACAATTAATTGAATCGTTGCAAGAAGAGCTTATCGCTGTTAAATTAAGAGAAGCCGAAAATAATGAAGAAATGAAAGTTTTATACCACAGAATAAATGAAATGGAAGAGATAAATAATCGTCTTCGAGAGTTACCGCCCGATCACGCTGTGGCTCAACTCCAAGAAGAATTAATTGCGGTTAAATTACGCGAAGCTGAGGCTAACTTAAGTATGAAAGAACTGAAAAATAAGATAATCGATTTGCAACAGATGTGGAGCGAACACATATCCCAATCTCATGGCAGCAATGAATCATCGCAGCAAAACTCTCAACCAAATAGTCTTGAGGGTAACAACAATTCAAATCATTCCTCGCTTTCTGTTACTTCCAGTCCGCTTAAAATGCTTGGAAATGCGGTCAAGAGAACTGATTATACTGGCGAAATAAATAAACTTAAACAAGAATTAATGAGTGCGAAACTGCGTGAAGCAGAAGCTGTCGCAGAATTGAAAGAATTGAGGCAAAGAGTAATGGAATTGGAAACTCAAAATCAAGTGAGCATTAATCAGATTAGAAGACAAGCCGACGAAATAAATAATCTAAAGGAATCTTATGAACTATTGGGCGATAAAGAGAGACAAACCCAATATATGCTTAATGAGGAAAAACGTAAATATGCAGATCTGGACTTCCAAATAAAAGAAGAACAAATGATGAAACGAATCAAAGATTTGGAACAAACACAGATTGTTTCAGAACTTAGACATAAAATATCCTCTCTTGAAGCTAACGTATGAATTAAACAATTTTGGTTTTCATTTTATTTTCATTTGTATTTGTCATTTGTTATCAGAAAGAAGAATTGGTTACAATTCGAAAAGTGAGACAAAGTGGAAGTGAGCCCGAAAATGCTCTTGAACTGCAGGATCGAATGGCGGAATTGCAATCGGAAATGTTTCGATTGGAAATAACTAACAAAAAGTTGAGCTCAATTCAAAATGGAAGCGGAGATGATATAACTTTTAAGAGAAGGTTCGCCACTATGAATGACTGTTTTGATTAAACATTTTAGAATTCCGGTGAAACTTTTTTTTATACTTTATTATACATGAAGTAATAATATACTGTATGTGTCACAATCATTGCTAAGTTATTATATTGAATCTGTTAAATGTTGTTATGATGATTTCGGAAAATATCGATTTTCGAAACATACTGTGATAGCTCTAAACTACTCAAAATTATAGAGCCATTGATTTAAGTAATAAGTAAATTGTCGTCGAAAGTAAGTTATATAATAATGTATTTTTAGTTGACACATGCGTATCTTAGCTAAGCTGAGATATCAATTTTTTTGTTTAAAAATATTTGATGATTTTATTTGATAACATATTTTTTTGCACTTCATTTTATTAAATAATTTAAATATACATTTAAATGAATTATATTTCATTTTTAATAGTATTACGATTATGCATAATAATTAATTTATTGAAAATAAATATATTCGTTCATTTTTATTTTATCATTTAAATTTGTTTAACTCATTTAATTCTAATTTAATCGCGAATCATGTACTTAAGTAGACTATCAATGATCAACACTTTGATTTTGTTAACTTACACTATTTTTTGCTAAAACATAAAATATAACAAGGGGTAGGATGTTTATCAACGTAAAGTCAATCTCATATAAGTTGGACAAAAAGGGAGGACTCTAAATATGTATAAAACATACATGTAGAGGGCAATATGGTAAGTTTTACACTAAATACTCTGTAGTGGAAACCTAATTGATAAAACAATAAATAACAATAAAGCGTGTAAACTTGCAAAGTTAACCAACTGTTAAACGCGGTTAAAATTATATTTAAGCGCCACCAATTAAATTTTTCTAAAGTTGATTTAATTTTTGACACCATAAGCTTTGGATTTAAAATTTATATCTCTATACTTGAAAACTCCATGAATGCGTTTCGTTATTGTTTATCTCAGGCAGAGAATATTTTTGAAAATTAAAGCCTAATGTTGATACAATCAGGAATATTTGAAACGAAAGATTCAGGATTTAAACAAGAACGACACATTCATAGAGAGCTCAGTTTTTCCAAACTGAATAAATTTTTCCATTCTCGTAACCTCTCAAAACCCTTTAAAAATATAAAGAAAAGTTAGAATGCGAACACACAGACGGAAGGACGGACAGTGTCAAAAGCATAAGCTCTACTTTTTAAAAAAAGTGAGCTGAAAAGTTAGATTCAGGAAGGATAATAAAGAAGTTTCAAAATCAGAATTATCCAGGAAAATATGTTTCTTATTAATCTACAAAATATAAGTGTATTTTACAATCAATTACTCAAAAATAGATTATTATAACAGTGTTAAAACATTAAGATATTAGAATAACTTTACAACTAAAAAAAGGATTTCCCCAAATATTATGTTGTTAGTCGTTTTTGATAGCAATTTTAATTCTTAATCCGTTAGAAAATAATTTATCGTAGTTTTCATGAGTTATCAATAAAATTCTGGATTTTCAGTAACATTAAAAGGATCTCAAATTGCATATTTTAGTATGAATCGTGCATATATTTCATTATAATATTTATAAGACCAGTTATTATTACTAGGGATATGAAAATCGTTAATTAATGATTTGCTAAAACCATTCAAAAACATATTTGTAAACTATTCTTAAGTTGTTATATAACTTAAATAATTCAAAAAATGTTTATTTTAATTAACGATTTTAACGATTTTAAAATGACAAACGATGTCATTAATTTCTAACAAGTTCAATTTTTTTTAAATTTAGAAAAATTGTCGGTAAAATCCGAAAAATTATTGCTGAAATCCGATAAGTTTTAAGTGGGGTCTTATTTTCCTGTATTTCACAGGAAAAAAATTTTAGAAGAAAGTTAACCCACAAAGCTCAATATCTTGCCGTTTAAATCCGTTGATTTTTTGAAGGACCTACACTTTCTTAAAATTTTTGGAGTTAAATCAATAATTTTATCAAACGATTTTTATAACGATTTAATCAATTATTTCTAACGATTAATATGATTTTGCACATTTTTTTCTAACGATTTTCGTATCCCTAATTATTACTTTTTTTAGTAGACTGTATTGTCGAAGAGCTGTTGAATTTGTGTTATAGGCTAGAGGTGGCAAAATTATGAATATGAGTCCCGTCCTGTCCCGTTAAAATATTGAAATATTTAATCCAGTCCCGGAGTTTTTTAATTTTTATTAATATACAAAATCCTTCCATCCGGCTGTCTGTCTGTGCTCACTCTGATGTTAATTAAGGGATTTTGTTTTTTACTTTAATAAAGGCATTTACCACTATTTCTTATTTAAGGTCAAAAAAGACAAAAAAAATAGGGTCAAAATGGCCAATATTCTGCGGAAATATGCACAAATTTGAGAAAAATAGGCGAAATTATGTTCAAATTTAGGTTACAAATTGAGTGGCCGATTTTTGTTGTAAAAATATGATCATCAGTCTCAGAATAAGCAAATCAGGTTTTAAGAGCAAAACAAGAACGAACATTAGTAATTCGCTCACTTTGGTTCTTATATTTTATTAAAACATAGCTAACGGTAAATATACAATTTTGAAGCAAAACATTTTATTATTAAATTCGGTAATGTTTGACACATTAGCATCGACAACATAAGATTTTCTAACTTCAGGCTTCAACAGTGGTTTATGTAAATAAATAGAATTCATAGACAAATGTTTGATTAGTGGTTGTTTAACTGACGCTCTATATTTAATTAACGCATTTTGTTCAACATTTTCCAAAACTCTAATCATTATTGTCAGGCAAACTAATTAATTTTTGTATTCAGTACTCATGATGATGAAAAGTTAGATCCGAATTTAATACAGTGTAGTAATATACTCGAAGCATTTAATATAAAATCAGATGAAAATTTCGACGGTTTTAATGTTAAAATTAATAAAGTGTTTAAACTTTTTTTAAAATTGATTTTTTATTTGTATTTCCCGCATAGCATATAATTTCCAGGTTTTCATGTTTTTTCTTGTATAACCCGCGGGCTATAGCCCTAAAAATACAGTACTAACTAAAAATTAAATAGCAAAGTATGATATTATGACCGTATCGATCTTGTTTTATTCTATAAATTTTTTCATATTATTAATTATTTATATTAATAAAGGGATTTTTGGCATGATAGAAGGCTTTTTTACTTTTTTATATTTTTTTCATTTAACAGAAGAAAGATATATTGGTCAAGGGTATTTAGTCCATGTCAGAGTTTTATATAATTTGTGGGCCTGTTATGCGTGAACGGGTCTGGAATAAACTGGGAAATTCTATGAACTCGAAATTTTTTTGTGACCGATTTATATGTCATGCATATTTTGTTCATATCTGAAACTTATGCCAAATTAAAATGGAATTAATGTTTTATTTAAATCTTATTTGGTTATAAGGCATATAATATCCATGTCTAAGAATTTACTAAATTGTTTATTATATTTGGGACCATAATAATAGAAAATATAAGAGAAATTCATATTTTTGTTTTTCATTTAAATCTTATTTATATAAGGATCAATGCATCAAACATCAAACATCATTACTAAAATTGGAATTCTACAAACTTGAATATTAATAACCGCATTTTTATTTTGAATTTTTTTTCGATTTTTTTTTACTTTTTTTCATTATTGTAAAAATACATTGATGTGAAAAACTTTTGACTTTTTTGAAGTCTGGTATATAAGCCTGAATTATCTGGAATTACATTGCTTTAAGTTGTGTAAAGTGCGAGCTTAATATATATAAGCGCGAGATTTAAATGTAACAATGATTAATTTAAAACAATCAGTTGGCATTTATATACGTAGTAACAACCAGTTATAAACTTATGGCTATGAATCAATATCGAAAAAAACAAAACCAAAACTCTTAGCCGCTAACAGAACACTTAAATGCGATTATATTACTTATTCATACGAAGATGTGTGCTTACTATTCTCAGAAATAATGAATAATCTTATTGATTGTGTTTGTTCATCCGTACAAGTGGTTAAATATATAGTAAATACTGTTTCTATTTTGAATAAAACGAAAAAAATTGCAATTAATGTAAAGAAACGGCGCATTAAAGAACTAAGCTCAAACTATATCGTATTTTTTGCATTAAAACGGATCGTATTTAGACGGATCGCGAGACGTTAAACAGTGTTAACCAAAGTAAACATAAACAACGTTCCGTTTTAATAGCAAAACCATATGTTTGCCGCTAAATATCATTAATTGTTTATTAATAATAATAAATTAACAATTTAACTTTAATTTGATTAAAAAACATTAAATAAACATATTTTTTGAATAAAAATTTTAATATAGGTTTGGTTAACCACCAGGAGATGCCTAAAACATCGGTATTTTTTAGAAATAATAAATAAAAATAAATTAGTGTAAATAAATATAAGAGCAATACAGGTACGAATAATTATTTGATTAATAAATTGGTTGTTCCAAATGCATATTTTCCTACTCTTTTACAAGAATGCATGGCAAAAGTTCAATTGTCATGGCTCCGAAAAGGATAATCAGCAACTGGAATTTATCCAGTTAACAGAACTGCGATTTCCGACGCCAAATTAAAACCAGCAAAACCATGGAACAGTAACGGATGGCGTTTCTTTGATGAATCCGAGTCTGTAGTTTTAAAGTTAAAAGAAATTGATACTTCTCAATGTTCAAATGTTATGGATGCTTGCTGTTTGGAGCAGATAATAAAAGTTCTGGATCCCCAACCCCTTCATCAATTAACTACAACCATAACTTGTGTTCCATGTATGTATAATTTTATATGATTTTAATATCACTGTTTAACAGCATATTTATTAGCCCAAGAAGAGAGATTAAAACGTGGCAGTAGATAAGCTGCTGTTCTAACACAGCCTACTTCTTCATCTGTTGAGGATTCGATGAAAAAGTTAAAGCTAGAAAGTCCGCAAACCTCTACTTTATCCTTGGCATATAAAGAACAATGCATTGTTTGCAACAAAAACACTCCTGGTGCCTTTTGGATATGCTGCTCGTTACCATCTTGCTCTCAATGGTTACATATTGATTGTGTTCCTGAAATTAGGAATAAAACAAATATTGAAGTATGTAATAATTTCATTATTTTGTGGAAAAACTTCTGATAACGTAATATTTGTTTAGATTTCAACTTATCAATGGTTTTGCCCCATTTGTGTAATTTGTAGACAAGCGGATATTGAAATCTTCAAGAAATCTATAAATAAATAAGTATTAACTTCCCTTATTTCAAAAGGCCCTTTTTAGGGCCACCAAAACTGAGAAAAGGATTACATATTTAAAATGACTTATTAGTATTTTCCTCTATATAGATGTTATTAACACAATACTTACAAATGTTCTTAAACAAAAATGCTGAAAATGCTGTTGCTGTCAATAGTATGCACACCGTGCGGGGCAACAAATAAAAATATATGCGAGTATTTTACATAATAAAATTTATTTAAATATGTAGTGTCTGTTTTGGATAGTGTAAAATGTTAAATAATTTTTTTTACAAATGTTTTTTTTGTATAAATTTTACTAAATTTTGTTTTATAAAATTTTACTCGCTCTTAAATAAATATATTTTTATTATTTCTGGCATTATGTTTAGTTTTCAACTAGCAATAATTAATTATTGTGCTCGCCATGCACT